>CAUYQU010041765.1:0-64604 GCA_963574635.1 Cheracebus regulus
GTTACATTAGTCCCATGCTGATAATCTAGAATAATCTTCCCCACTTCAAAGTCTGTAACTTTAGTCATATTTGCAAAGTCTCCTTTGCCATTATGGTAACGTATTCATAGACATTGGTATTTTTGTGGGGCCATCATTTTACCCACAAAATGATTGCATGTTAAGTAATTGCAATGATTGTCTGTTAAATTATTCTTTTGATAGGATGCAATTTAAATAATAACTATGCTACACACACACACACAATCTGTACACAGATGTTCATAGTAGCATTATTCACAATGAAAGCAAAGTGGAAATAAGCTAAATATTCATCAACAGTTAAGTTAATAAATAAAAATGGGATATGTCTATACAATATCATATTATTAAGCAATAAGGAGTGAAGCACTCATAACATTAAAGTATGAATAAACCTATGAAAGTTTATGCTAAGTGAAAGAAGCCAGTCACAAAAACACCTGCTATGTGATTCTTTTTTTATGAAATACCCAGCATGGACAAATATACAAATAAAGTAGATTGTTGGTTGCCTATGTCTTAGAGGTGGGATCTGAGGAAAAATAAGGAATGACTGCTAATGGATTTAGAGTTTCTTTCGGGCGTAATGAAAATATTCTAAAATAAATGAATTATATCTCAATAAAGGTGTTATAAAAGAAGTTTTCCTGACAAACTTTTAACTATTATTTAGTGTTAGTTGTCAGGAGGTCTCGTTTAGGGGAGAAAGAAAAAAGAAGCGGTCAAAAGGAGCCCAAGAGGGGCTGTTAATGTATCCACAGTGTTTTATTTGTTGACCAAGTGGTCTTACCTGAGTATTCACTTTGTTATGGTTTACTGAGCTGTATATTTATTATTTATGTACTTTTCTGTATCTATGTTATACTTCAAAATAAACTGTATATTTTTAAAAAATAATAATTAATGTGTTTTTATCCATGACAAAAAGAAGTAACAACAGTTTGGAAGTATTATAATAATGACAGGGAGACAGAAAGAAGTAAAGAAACAAGAATAAAAGGTAAATTGGGAGACCCAAGACTGAGTGGTATTAAAGGTTACTTTTAGCTTTCTTGCTTTCAGGCCCGCTTTGTTTTTTAACAGCAAGTAGACTGGATTTAGGTGTATGACAATGGATATGTTTTTTAATACATTGAATTTGATATGTCTTAAAGACCTCCAACTGAAAATGTCAAATAAGAGATAATGTACATGTAGAAGCTTGCGGAGGTATATGGTTTGAACATTTTGACAAATTTTCCTTATTTGTGCCCATAGATCTACTCTGTATACTCCTCTCACTCTCTACATGTCGGATAAACTCTACTCTTTATGGGATGACTATGCTGTATCTCTTGACCTCTGGGTAGGGTTTTCCTGGCTGAGTTTGTCCTGTGGGAGGTACCAGATCAGAGGTAGAAGGAAACTAGAGTTCATACTTAGGGCTGATAAAAGCTTCCAGCCTTTGCTAGCTGCATAGTGCTTTAGCATCTCTTTCAGGTTTCTCTTATCCCTATTCACACCTCTATAAATAATCCTTTATTAAATTCTTCCTAATTAGTCCATTGGAGTGTACCATCTGTTTCCTGTCAGGATCTTAAGTGACTCAGTAATTGACAAAATAAGTGGTCCCAGGAAATGCCCTTAAAATAGGTGTCTGGGGTTGGGTAGCTACCATATTTGAGTTTCTCACAGATAGCTTTTTTGCTTTAAGAAAGGGACACTGATAATCTCTGGCATGCTATGACATCATGATTAGTCAAATAATCACTGGTGGTGGCATAAGATGAAGTGCAGATGCAATGAAGGCCTTGGGAGACCAAGTGGTTGTGGCACTTAGTCACCATGGCAACAATGGTTTTACAAAGACTGTAGCAAGAGAGAAGAGAAAAATTGAAAGTCTGCCTCTGAGCATGAATGAAAAATCAGGAAGCTTCTATGAAAACTTTAAAGGAGACCCTTATCTCCAGTAACCACAGGGCTGATATGAATGAGAAAAATCAAGTCCAAGGATGAAATGTAATGGCAGAGCTGTTAAGACCAACTAAATTTAAAAAAAAGCTGCCAGGTATCTCATGCTAAGTAAGGTAAAGGCACTCATGGGAAAAGAATAAGGCTCTAAAATATTTGGGCATATGGATGAAAGGATAAGAATTTGAGATCTCCAAATTTTGGCATGCTCAACTCAGTTTTAAAATGTAATAATGGACTTAAGTACCTGTGGAGTGGTGTTCACATCCAAAAGGCTAGTTAATTAAAGTCTGGACTAAACAGTGCCCTACACTTAATGTGATATAGTGTGGTGGCCCTCAATATTAATTGTACATTGGAATTACAAAGGAGGCTTTAAAATGCATGTATATCTATGTCTCACTCACATAGATTGAGCCACCTGCTCAGCTACCCACTATCAGTCACTCTTAGAGGGCCTAGAGAGCACCCTCCTTAACAAGGATCATTGGAAGTCTTCATGGTAAACATTTTCTATAGGCCAGAGATAACTAATGGTGGGAGATGCTGCACTAGAAATCTACTCTATATTTCACTGAGAATAATGACATGTCAGTGTAGTACAGACCAGATCAAAGGGCTTAACCATCAGAAGTGAGGAGCTTAAAATCACATTAATAAGGCAAGTGTTGAATTGGTAGTCAGTGCTCTGACCTGCATTAACTATGTCAGTGGCTTACTGATCCCTAGGTCCTCAGAATGACATAGATGAGCAGCCTACTGAGGTGTGGCTTAATATATACAAGCAAAAAAGTGTCTAGGTCTAGTGCCAAAAATATAATTCAAGTCATCATAGTGGGAATCCATCGCTTCTTATCCAGTTGCAAGACTGAAGCCAATACACCAGCCGGAGTCCCTCCTTTGAAGGAAAGGCTAGTTCCTCTTGAGAAAAGATCTACAAAATAGACATTAATAAATACTATGTGTGTTCCCCAAACCTTCTCTGTGTGACTTACAGCCATTTACCAGGAAGGCCGTGCACTGGTGAAAGAGAAATAATCTAGAACTTCTGAAGGGTTATTAGTTACAGAATCTGAACTGCTACTAATCACTAGAGACTCTGAATGCCAGCCTGGCCCACTAGTAATGGACATTTATGGAGACAATGTGAGAGATGAAATCCTCACTTGAATTCACCTCCAGGAGTGTCTAATGGGACCACAGACTTATCATATGGGTTACATATGCGTTATGGTAGGATAAAACAAGCGGATGCTTCTAAAATGACACCTACTGCCAAGATAATAAACCAAAAGCAATCTTCTGTCACTGGGAGAAATGGAGAACAGTGTCACCATCAAACACCAGAAAGATGTATGGTAAGGGTTATGTGGCATTTTTAACACATCTCAACAGACTCACATTTCTGCCTGATGGAAAGCCAAGTAAACCTAGGACAATGAGTGTAGATTATTGCAAGCAAAATTGCCTAGATTATCTATGTTTTCAGATGTAGCATCTTTACTGGAGAATATCAGTGCTACCCATGCCACTTGACTGCATTCTCAAAGGACCAGAAGCATCAGTATGACTCCAAAATTCACTAGAAATGCCAACTATTGGGTCCTACTCCAAACAGACAAAAATCAGAAACTTTAGAGGTGGAGCCCAGAATTTGTGTTTTAACAAGCCCTCAAGTGAATATTTTGCACTTTTCTATTAAACACTTAGATAATGCTTTCTTTTCCTACTTCTAATCAGGAAAGACTCTGACAAGGCAAGGGTAGAAGCTCATCTGCACTGTCTAGTCAACTTGTATGCTCTCTTTTATAATATAAACTGGAAGGAACTTAATCATCTTTGTATTCCAGAAAACATCACATTGATCTTGACATTGATGACCTTATGTTAATTGAGTCTATAAGTAGGAGGTAGCAAGCACTAGATGCCTTATTAAAACGTAATGGTGTCAAGGGTTGAGAGATAAATTCTTTGAAAGTTCAAGATCTTGAGCTTGCCAGACTGGTAGGTTTATGAAGTTTTAGTGGTCTGGAATAGGACAGAATATTTTATCTACAGTGAGAGATAAATGACTGAAAGTTGCACTTCTAATTTTAAGGGGCACAAAACTTGTTGAACCCTTTTAAATTATGGAAGCAAAATATTCTATATTTAGACATGATGATATGACTCATTAACCGATTAATTCATGGCATCCAGTTTAGATTGGGGCCTAAATTAAAACAGGCTCTGCAGTAGTTCTATACTGCAGTGAAAAATGTGCTACCACTTGGGTCTTATGAAGGCATATGGAGCTTCTGGAAATTTCCAAAAAGAAGCACAACTGTGCAGAATTTTATAGTTTTCATGTAAGACCAATTTGCACTTTTCTATCAACAATGTCTCTTTATTTGAAAATCAGTTTCACACTTGATATTAGACTCTTTTAATATTAAGTATCTGAAAACAGGTCTGTGAGAAATGAACTCATCTTGAACTGATCATTATGTTGTTCAATTAAAATTCGATGTTAGAGACTAACATCTATTCTCACATCTGAAACAGCTAAGATACTGGACAAAATATATGAAACAACAGTTTTCAAGATATCAGAATGAAAGGTAGTCATCCCTGAATGAAGAGGAGCAAACAAAGCTAATCCAATGATTGTTCCAGCTTACTGATGGTTAGGAAGGAAGAGGGAATCAATACAGAGCTTATAGCTCTCTGAGTTGAAAAGATTGTGTTAGGTGTTTTGAGACATGAAAGTGTCTGGAGTTTACAAGGCAGAATAACAGGGAGGTGAAATGTAAAAGACGTTCTAGAGATCTACAGAGGGTCCTCTGTAGACTTTAGCTGAGTACTGATTAGTACATATATAAAGCTCAAGAAGGAATCAATTGAAAGAATTACATAGAATAATCATCAGGGTTTGAATATTTGCTGTTCACACGAGCTGGAGAAGATCTCGTAATTCACAGTGCATCCAGTAGAATTCCCAAAATGGTTAAGCCTTGGTAATTGGCCAACACTTGTGCTAGATTAAATGCTGCTCTAGTAGCTCAAAAACAAAATCAAAAGGATTCATACTGTTTATTAATAATCTTATTGAATACCAGAACAAAAGTTGTTATTGTTATGGAACAATTGTTATTATTCCATAAGTAAAACTCATGGAACAATAAAAATATCTTGCTCAACAAGATAAAATTCAAAACCTCTGCCATCAGATAAAAAATTACTGAACATTTAAAGAATCAGGAAAATATTCTCAGTTAAAACCACTGAAGAAAATTATACAGATAGTAGAAATAGCAGTTACTATAAAACTATTATTCCATATATTCAACAAGTTAAAAAATTTAGTAAAGATTTAGTATAAAAAGGGATGATATTTATATTCTGCATTTGAAAGTTAAGGTATTTGAGATCAGAATAATTGGATGAAGTAAACAGCAGATTACACATTGCAGAAAAAAAAGATTAATGAATTATAAGAATAGTAATGAAGACTATCCAAAGTAAAAAAGAGAAGAAAAGAAACTTAAAACATGAACATAACATATGTTCACTGTGGGACAACTTCAAGAGAGCTATATACGTTTAATTGGGATCTCTGAGGGAGAGAAAAGAAGAACAAAATAACTGAAAAAGTATTGGTTAAAATGTTTTAATATTGGGTAAAATCTATGAACCTAGAATATATGAATTTAAATAAGCCTTGAAAACAAAAAACATGAAAAGAGTAATTCATGGAATATAATAACCAACGTGTATAAGTCAATAAAAAGAAACATTTTAAAGCATCCAGTGGAGTAAGATACATTACATACACAGGATCTCAGATAAAGCAAATTTCTCATCTGAAATCAGAAATTCATGCTTGAAGATGGTATAGGCTAGTACTGAAATAAATTACCAACCTAGAATTCTAAACCAATGAAAATATTTTTCAAATATAAGGAGGAAATAAACATGTTTTCAGATGTTTCAAAAAAAAAAAAAGGCTGGGAGAATTTATGGCAACAACCTTCACTGCAAAGCATGCACTATAAAAAAACATACCAAGTGAACATATAAATCAACATAAAGGAAGGAAGGACACTAGAAATTGTAACTATATAAGTATATACAAAATTCTATTCAAATAACTTACATAATTTAAAAGATGATTTAGTGCAAAATAAAAAAGTAAGAAATTATATATTTGGGGATTTATAAAATAATTAAAACTAAAATGTATAGTCATAATAGAAGGAAGGCCAAGAGGGGAGAAATGGAAAAGTACAACTCTATGATTCTTATATTATTTATGAAGAAGAACTATATTTCTTGAATGTTGGCAATGAGAGAATAGAATATGTAGCATAGGCTGGGCAAGGTGGCTCCTGCCTGTAATCCCAGCAGTTTGGGAGGTTGAGGCAAGATCATCATCTGAGGTCAGGAGTTTGAGACCAGCCTGGCCAATATGACAAAACACTGTATCTACTAAAAATACAAAAAGTAGCCAGGTGTGGTGGCCTATATCTGTAGTCCCAGCTACTCAGAAGGCTGAGGAAAGAGAATCACATGGACCTGGGAAGTGAAGGTTGCAGTGAGCCAAGATTGTGCCACTGCACTTCAGGCAGGTGACAAAGCAAGATTCTGTCTCTAAATAAATAAATAAATAAAATATATAGCATAGAATACAATAACATAACCAAGAATTTCAGGTAATAAGCCAACAAAGAAGATAGAATTAAATGATAAACTATACTCAACTCATTCAAAAGAAGGTAGAAAAATGGATAGATGACACAAGTAGGAATGGAAAGATGATAAATTTAAAATGAACCATAAGAGCAATCACATTAAATGTAAATGGTCTAAACGTCACAAATTTTTTAAAAAAGAGGTTGTCAGATTCTATAGAAAAGCAATACTGAATTATATGTTTCCTATAAGGAACACACTTAGACTCAAAATAAAGGGATGGAGAAATATTTACCCAGCAAATGGAAAGAAAAAAAAAAGCAGGGGTTGCAATCCTAATCTCTGAGAAAACAGACTTTAAACCAACAAAGATCAGAAAAGACAAAGAAGGGCATTACATAATAGTAAAGGGATCAATGCAACAAGAAGAACTAACTATCCTAAATATATATGCACCCAATACAGGAACACCCAGAAACATAAAGCAAGTTCTTGGAGACCTACAGAGACTTAGACTCTCACACAATAATAGTAGGATACTTTAACACCCCACTGCCAAAATTAGACAGATCAATGAGACAGAAAATTAACAAAGATATTCAGGACTTGAACTCAGCTCTGGATCAAGTGAAACTAATAGACATATACAGAACTCTCCAACCCCAACGCAAATCAACAGAATATAAATTCTTCTTAACACCACATAGCACTTTTTCTAAAATTGACCACATAATTGGAAGTAAAACAGTTCTCAGCAATTGTTAAAGAGTGGAAATCATAACAACAGTCTCTCAGACCACAGTGCAATCAAATTAGACTCAGGATTAAGAAACTCACTCAAAACAGCACAACTACATGGAAACTGAACAATCTGCTCCTGAATGACTACTGAGTAAATAATGAAATTAAAACAAAAATAAATAAATTATTTGAAAACAATGAGAAAAAAGACACAGCATACCAGAATCTCTGGGACACAGCTAAAGCAATGTTTAGAGGGAAATTTATAGCACTAAATGAGAAAATGGGAAAGATCTAAAATTGACACCCTAATATTACAATTAAAAGAACTAGAGACGGAAAAGCAAACAAATTTAAAAGGGAGCAGAAGACAAAAAAAAAATAGTTTTTCAGACTATAAAATCAATGTGCAAATTCAAAGCATTCCTATACATCAGTAATAGACAAATAGAGAGCCACATCATAAGTGAACTCCCATTCATAATTGCTATAAAAAGAATAAAATCCCTAGGAATACAACTTACAAGAGACATGAATTACCTCTTCAAGGAGAACTACAAAATACTGCTCAAGGAAATAAGAGAGGACACAAAAAATGGAAAACTGTCCATATTCATGGATAGGAACAATCAATATTGTGAAAATGGCCATACTGCCCAAAGTAATTTGTAGATTCATTGCTATTCCCATCAAGCTACCGTCAACTTTCTTCATAGAATTAGAATAAAAACTACTTTAAATTTTATATGGAACCAAAAAAGGGCCCATGTAGCCAAGATAATTCTAATCAAAAGGAACAAAGCTGGAGGCATCACGCTACCTGACTTCAATCTATACTACAAGGCTATAGTAATCAAAACAGCATGATACTGGTACCAAAATGGACATATAGACCAACAGAACAGAGACACCATACATGTACAACAGTCTGATCTTTGGAAAACCTGACAAAAACAAGCAATGGGAAAAGGATTCACTATTTGATAAATGGTGTGTGGAAAACTGGCTAGCCATCTGCAGAAAACTGACATTGGACCCCTTCTTTACACCTTATACAATAATTAACTCAAGATGTATTAAAGACTTAAACATAAGACCTAAAACTATAAAAATCTAAAAGAAACCCTAGGCAATATCATTCAGGACATAGGCATGGGCAAAGACTTCATTACTAAAACACCAAAAGCAGTGGCAACAAAAGCCAAAATTGACAAATGTGACCTAGTTAAAGAGCTTCTAAACAGCAAAAGAAATTACATCAGAGTGAACAGGCAACTTACAGAATGAGAGAACTCACTATCAGGAGAACAGCAGCATGAGGGTAACTGCCTCCATGATTCAATTACCTCCCACCAGCATTATGGGAACTACAGTCCAAGATGAGATTTGGGTGGGGACACAGCCAAACTACATCACATATTTTATGTTGAATATACCTCAATATAGCTGTTTTAAGCATTTAAAATTATGGAAACAAGAAAAATAATTGTCACATGTCTTCTGGCTTCAGTAGGATCAAAAGACAAGCAAATTATAGCAAAAATAAAATGACTCAGATACCCTTGGAATCTTCTCCACGTCCTTCCATGCATTTCTCACAACCTCTACCAGTAGGCTTATGGGAAATTACCCATGACCAGTTAACACACAGAGAAAGAAAACTGTATGTCATCTTTATTGATAAGTTGGTACAACAAACCATACCAGCAGGGAGTAAATTGCTGCTACATTATAGAGACATTAAAAGGAGTCTTGAAAGATATTAATAAAGGAAATGTATAGATTCACTGTGGGTCACCAATAGTGACTAATCATAAAAAAGGGAGATTAGTGAAAAAGCACATGAGATAAAAATACGTATGTACCAGATACTGGTTTATTAGCAGGCATCCACTGTGAGCTCAGTAATCTGGTAGACAAGATGTCTTATCTTGTATATGTCATTGTGACTCCCTTTCCAGCAAAGTTCAAAGGGCAAAGTGCAACATGGCCATGACAATAGTATTTGAAGGTATGTATAGGTTCCACTTGTCCAGGCTGCCTAAGGCTAAATCCAATTCTGATTTCTAATATGGTGCCATCCTCTGGGAGGGCCAGATAGCCATCTTGTAGAAAAAGCAGGGATTTTCCAAATTGAAATGGACTCTGGGTATGTGTTTGCCCATCCATCCCCATAGCACTTCTGCCAGTGCCACTCCTGTGGACTTAAATAATGCTGTAGTCATCGTCAAGCATTATACACAACAACTTCCAACCAGGAAAGATATTCAACAGCAGAAGAACAGAAACATTGGGCTCATTCTGACAGAATTTTCTGGTCTTAGTACGTCACCAATCTTCCCAAAGCAGCTGGCTTAGGAGAGCTACATAAGACTTAGTCCTAAGACTAGCTAAAGAACAGAGGCCAAAATTCATGGTCCAGGACCCTAGGGATATATTTTCCTACATAACTCACTTAAGGAATATTTGTTTTCCATCCTTGAAGCCGAGGGTTGGTGTATTTCTAGGCATAGTACTCAAGTAAAAAATAACTCCATCAACAAAACTTATAGTTTAGTTGTGTTAGAAGCTGAATCTCTAACCTGAGTATTGTTATTCCTAATGCTACTAAATTGGTAGGCAAGTTATTCATTGCACTATACCAAGACGCATTGGACTGCAGCCCCACAATAGGAGAAAAAAAAACTATATCTGCAACTCACATATATTTATCGAGGTATTTCTTAATACTCCTAAATCATAAGTCCTGGTTGATTGGAAATCCCAGCAATCTAATAAAGGTTAAATCACCAAAAATTTAGCTAATGAGAGAATAAATATTTGTGTCACTCATCATGTAAAGACCACTACCTGGTTATGGATGAAGCTAAGGAGAATGTGAAGTGGGTTCTGGAAGAAGGAACTTAGGCCTCAGAACCTGCTACTGAATTACCTGTGTTTTACCTTAACTTATTTTTTTGTCCATAGTTTCCTTCCCTTTATCTCTAACTGCCTGATATGAAGAGTATTAGTGGCCAACAGCTTAGATTTTGGCTAGGGATATAGCTGAATTATCAAGAGTCAATGATGATAAAGTTGCTGATGAATTTCTGTGTCCCTTATGTGGGAGACATGCATTTTTAAAATTTGAACAAAGACCACAAGTGGATTTCAAAGGGATAAAGAGGTGAACTGTGCTGAATATGCTTTCTTTGTCCCTTCAGATCAAAGATCTACACTTCTCCTCCCTGGTCTACATCCTAGACAACACCAATGAACTCCCTTAGCCTCCAGTTGCTGGGATACGGTCAATGGCAGTCACCAGCTAAAGATGAGAGAACAGACGTAGGGTATCATTGGGACAATTATTCCTTCAGTTTCCTCTCTGCCAGGCCACGATTGACATTAGAATTGAGGAAAATGAAGAACACAAAGTATGAAAAGCATTCAGAAGCAGACAGTTACAATAAAAGCATACTTTCTTTTTTCCTCTTTATAAGAAAGACATTTCTTTTTATATAAACCAATTATATTATTCAGGATCCTAAGGAAAAACACATGGCCCACTCAAAAGTGTTTAACTGAAGCTTAATGGAAAGGACTATTTACAGAGATGTGAGAAGAAATCAGAAAACCAGTAAAGGATATGGAAGCATCCAGATATTGGCAACAATGAGAAGCCCATTAGTACCCCTAGGACTGAAGGAGAGGGTATTATATAATCAGCACTGAGTCCAAGAGAGCTGATGCCATGGAAGGGGGAAAGCCATTAGGAGCTGTGGTGGAACAGATCACAGAGGCAGATGCGGCATGGGGAGAACAGAAACTGAATATCCGAACCTCTCTCTCTCTCCCCTTTTTATTTCTTGCTGTGCCTCCCATTGGCCAGATAAAACTAGAAGCCAAAGAGTTAAGGAATCAAGTAATACTAGAATTCCAGGCCAGAGAGCATTGCAGAGACTATCAGAGAAGAGGGCTCTGATAAGTACGTGGTGAGGATGGGAACCGGGTTGGGGTGAAGATGAGAGCAAACAGATAAAAACCAGCATGACAAGAATTCTTTTTTCAGCTGATACATTAATAAGCAAAATCAGAAACAAAAGACTGAATGGAAGTGCATTGAGAAAATTTGCATTTTTCAAATAATGTTTTGAGTCAAAAAATAATTGTAAAAGCAAGGATTTTTTTTAATGTTCTTGGATTCAAAATAATTACAACAGTTCCAAGAAGCTGGATTGAATAGCATAGCATTGACTTTTGCTTCCTCTTGATCCTGTAGTACAAGTTATCTCTTAAGGTACTGAACAATGAATACTATTGCAGATTCCTTTGAATCTCTGTTGTTGTGACATCTTTGAAAAAATTAACTACTATAAATAGCCTCATTTCTGTTAAATATTATAATATAAAATGTTAATGTAAGAACAATAAATCTACCAAACATCTGTTTTGCCATTATTCATTGTAACAATCTTATGATGTAGCCAATTGGAAAAAAAAATGCAATTTTCCTAAAGTGCCTCTTTGAATTATTCAAAGTTCTGTTGTAGCTAATTAATTTAGAGCATATTATGAAAATGAAGCAATGAAAATAAACCAAATACTGAGCAAAAATAGAAGTACAGATGCTAGTAGTATTCTATTTTCTGTGATACTGTGCTTTACACATTGGCCCCAGACAAGCAAAAGTTAATGAAGTAAATTGATATTATTTCAGTGAGTTTTATGTATAGTCAAATAAATATTAGCAAAAATGATTTGATATACATTCAGTTTAATACTCTAGATGAAGAGCTGTATAATTTATTTGGAGAACAGGTATTTGTCAGAATAAAAACTGGAGTGAAGTGAATTTGTATTCAATACACCATCATTTGAAATGCCTTTTTTTAATTCATCTTTTACTTGCAGGAGGTAACCTTGTTACTTCTCTTGGTAACATTTTCAGAAAAGAAATTTTGAGGAATAGCAATGTCTGAACATAAGAAATTTAAAACAAGGTTTTATATTCTAAAAATCATGTCCACTAAATTACTGAACTGCCCTTCCTCAGGTTAGAGCCACATGCTCCTTCCTTGCAGTTACCTTCTCCATTTAAAGTAATATTCTGCTCAGTCTCTGCTTTAATAAAAATGGAGACGTCAAAAACAGAATTCTAATTCCATCTCTATCATTAATATATTACATGACCTTGGGCAATCTCTCAAACCTCATCTCCTTCATCTAAAAAAATGATATTCTCAACTCCATAGTAGCTAATTTTATAGTCTTGCTTTTGTTGAAAGGAATAACTAGCAATGTCTGCCAGGTATATTGAAAATATTAAGTGCTAGATACATATTTAATTACAAGGTGGAATCTTTACGATAGTAAGGATCTGCTGCAAACAAATAAAGCAAAATAAATCACGCACTGGAATGCAGGTTCAGCGCAATTGGATATTTTTATTCTTTGGTAAGAAATTGCAATTTTCCTAAAGTGCCTCTTTGAATTATTCAAAGTTCTGTTGTAGCTAATTCATTTAGAGCATATTATGAAAATGAAGCAATGAAATTTATAAGTAAACTTAAAAAAAGTTACCTTAAAAAAAAAAAAACAGATACCTTATAATGATACCTATTGCAAAAACAAACCAACTAGGTCAGGTTTGCAATGGAATTTTTTAAGACAATAAACTACATGCCCTGATGTGGTTTATGTTGAGGGAAAATTTTTGCTATTTTGTGCAGAATTGCAGAACACTTATCAAGAAACCATATACCAGCAAAATAATCAGATGTGATATGCAGAGTTTCTCCCTTCATCTCTGTGGTACTCAGAGAGGTGAATGCAGAAAATAAAAATGAATTATACTTCACAAAAGGTGAGAGTAACATTTCCTAAGTAAAGAAATAAAGTAATATTTCCTAAATAAAAAGCAGCATGGAAATGTCTGTGTTAGCATTGCAGCGCTCAGTGCATGTGGCAGACCGTCCGTCCCACTGGTGCATGAAAGGTCTGCACCTCTCAGTATTAACCCTCTTGTGTTGTCAGTTCCCTCCTACACTGAATCCAAGCCAATGAAACATTAGCACAGGTGACGCAAGGAGAGTCTTGGTACACACCTGCACTTAGAGCTCTTCTCCTTGGAACTCTTAGAAGCCAGCCAGTATGCTTAAAGGAGTCCAAGCTATTCTGTAGAAGAGAGGCCATAAGAAGATATCCTACAACATAAGACCACACAGATGGAAGAGGGCTGAGGGCTCCAGCTGAGTTCCCAGATTAATGCCTAACCTGTGCCAACACCCCACAAAACAAAAGAATCTAGCAGTTAACCCTCTAAATTTTCCGAATTCATAAATAAGTTATTTTAAGCCTCCAATATTTGGAGTGATATGTTACACAGCAATAATTAATACCACCTATTCATTTTCAGTTCTTTTTTTTTTCCTTTTTTGAGACAGTCTTGCTCTGTTGCCCAGGCTGGAGTGCAGTGACATTCTGCCTCAGCCTCTCAAGTAGCTGGGACTACAGGCATGTGCCACCACGCCTGACCTTGTGATCTGCCCGTCTTGGCCTCCCAAAGTGCTAGGATTACAGGCATGAGCCACTCCACCTGCCCCATTTTCAGCTCTTTTTATGAGAGCTTCATAAAAAGTTACCCCACTGAAGTGAATTATTTTAGGTTGCTTTGGTATCCATTTCTAACACAAGTTTAAGTTTCTCATATTAGAAGCAGGGTTCAGGCACCCTTAATAAAGTTTTCAGTTCTATACCACACCCAAGCGGCTCAAGCCATTGGCCAGAAATGAGAACTCAGAAGCATCTCTCTACCTAACAGCTTGGGCTCCCTTGTCTGTGAACTTTAAGTGGCTCAAACCTCAAATCCTATTCAAATATATATAAATATAAATATATATATACTGATAGTTGCCAACTTTTCTCTGTCTCTCTCTCTCTGTCTCTCTCTCTCTCTCTCTCTCTCTCCCGCTCCCCGCCGTCTCTCTCTGCCTGCCTCACTCTTCATTACTGCCTTACCTGACCTGGGCACAGAGGACTGCTCACCTGTCTCACTGTGAGGTCTCTGTTCAGGATGTATAAGGAAAAATCCTTGAACTTGTTTTCTATTGTGAAATATTGAATTTGCAACATCTGAAGAATCAGGGGCTACTCCAGGCTGAGTTTCCCCGGGATCCTGGGGCATGAATAGAGGGCTGGAGGAGAGCTGCAAGATCAGGTTCTCAGCCCCAGCGTGTAATGAGACTGAGATGAACCACATGTGGGTCAGGCAAGAGCTGCAAGGGTATCTACCAGTACGAACATGTTTCCCACATGAGGGAACCCCTGGTCATGGGTCCAACAGTTAGGCAGGAGGCTATCCCCCAGGTAAGAGAAGCATCCTGTGAAAGGTATCCAGTAACATCTATTCCAGCTCTCCTTCAGTTCCCACTGGGAGGGTTGCTAGAAATCCTGTTATTGGAACCCCAGCTTAGCTGGAGGCTCCCCAAACACAGAAGCACTAGGATTCTCCAGACTTCTCTCCCTACACTTTGATCTTAGATACTCCTCAAGCATTCTTTCCTGCGGTTTTCTTAGTTTTGCTTTGCATCGTGGTTCATCTATTAAGAGTAAGCATGAGGAGTACATATAGGGGATAACACAAATGTAGGGGATCGTATTAGATTCAGCTGGAGGATTTTTTATCAATATTCCCAAGAAATTTGGTTTACTGTTCTTTCTCTTATATCTTAATATGGTTTGGATCTGTTTCTGTACCCAAATCTCATGTCAAATTGTAATCTCCAATGTGGGAGGTGGGGCCTGGTGGGAAGTGACTGGATCATGGGGATGGATTTCCCACTTAGGGGCTGCTCTCCTGATAGAGTTCTCACAAGATCTGGTTGTTTAAAAGTGTGTGATACCTTCTCACTCTCTCTTCCTCCTGCTCCAGCCATTTAAGATGTACCTGCTTCCCCTTCACCTTCCACCATGATTGAAAGTTTCCTGAGGTGTCCTCCTAGAAGCCACTATGCTTCCTGTACAGCCTGCTGTGCTGTGTGCTGATTAAACCACTTTTCATTTTTTAAAATAAATTACCCAGTTTCAGATGTTTCTGTATAACAGTGTGAGAATGGACTAATACACATCCCATTTATTTACATGGGATTATTTTCTTAGAAAGACACTTGCCCTGATAGTAATAACTGTTATCTCCTTGCTTTAGTCTGCTTTCATGTTGCCGATAAAGACATACCTGAGACTGAGTCATTTGTAAAGAAAAAGAGGTTTAATAGATTCACAGTTCCACATGACTGGGGAGGCCTCAAAATCATAGCAGAAGGCAAGAGAGGACTTGCACAGGGAAATTCTCATTTATAAAGCCATCATATTGGCCAGGCATGGTGGCTCACACCTGTAATCCCCGTAATTTGGGAGGCTGAGGCAGGTGGATCACCTGAGGTCAGGAGTTCGAGACCAGCCTGGCCAACACAGTGAAACTCCGTCTCTACTAAAAATACCAAAAATTAGCAGGATGTAGTAGCAGGTGCCTGTAATCTCAGCTACTCAGGAGGCTGAGACAGGGGAATCACTTGAACCTGGTAAGCGGAGGTTGCAGTGAGCCAAGATCCTGCCATTGCACTCCAGCCTGGGCAACAAGAGCGAAACTCCATCTCAAAAAAAAAAAAAAAAAAAAAAATCACATCTCTTGAGACTTACTCACTATTACAGGGAACCACAAAGATTCACCCTCATGATTCCATTACCCCTCACCAGGCCCCTACTATGACATGTGGAAATTATGGGAGCTACGAATCAAGATGAGATTTCGGTGGGTTCACAGCTAAACCATATCACCCCTTAAGTACACAGTAACAGAAATAAAAACTGGAAAAAAAAAAGTTCTAGCCCCTTTGTTTGAATACTTTCTTGGTTCTTGATCTTATACTCTTTCAGGACATCACATATACATATACAACAAAACATAAACAAAAATAGGTCACTTGCATAATCTTAAATTCCCCTCATTGATATACTTGCTTAACGATTATTTTTATTTCTAGACCATTATGAACCAAGACTGGCTGCAGCTGTCATTGTACCTGATCCACAGCTATGTAATATAAATAAGAACTTTTAAAAGATTTCCAAAGTAAAGGCAAGGGGCCTGGAAAATTTTCAATTTAGATGTCTCAACCTAATTTAAGACTGAAATGCCAAACAGAGAGTTGGTCATTTGGCAAACACGTAAAAAAGCAGATAATGAAATGATGTTTTTAGTTAGCAGATGTGCAATGGTAATATAGAGGTTATGTCATTTTATCAAATTCCATTATTACAGTGGTCATATGTTTATTGTAATAAACTGTCATCAAAGTTTTCACCAGACTCAGCTGAATTTTTTTTCAGCTTTTTTCAAGTTGTCAAATATTGTATGTGACTCTGAATTTATTTGGCCAGAAAGGGGGAAATAAAGAGAAAGAAGAGAAGCTGGGAGTTTGAAGGGTTTATTTTAAGAATAATTCATATTGGTTCTTTAAGTAACCCATCAGTTAACCATATCAACACTTAATATCTTCCAATTACTTAGTTAAAATGTAAATTTTGCCTATGTTAACTTGAAAAGAGGATATGGAGTCCAGAAAACATTCAGATTATTATGCTTTTTAAATAGAATCTGACGATTTCAAAAGAAAACAAGATGCTAGGTACATGCCACAGTACCTTGCTAAAGAACATCCCTGTCAGTCTAATCTAATTATGTTAAAGGTGGACTGGCTTAGAAGGTTGAGCAAAGGAAATAATATTTACATTATCTTCATTTTAGTAAGATATTTCATTTTGTCATACAACATTATATGTCATATAATTCATATAATTAATGAGGAAAATCTGGTTTGGATATCATAAACCTATTAGGGTGATGCATAACTGGCTGGTAAATAATAATCACACATTCTTTTTCAGCATTGATTGGAGATGAGAAAGTTAAATACCAGCATTTTTCAAAAGCTGATGTTGAATGCTTGGTTGGATTTATCTCTCTTATCCAAGATCTAGAGCATATTCTCAAACAAATTCAGAATTCTCCATAAATGGATAAATTAGGCAATGATGATAATAATTTCAAGGTTTAACTGAGAGAAATTCAGACAAAAGAGAAATTAATAGATACAGTTCAGCTCTGTGTCCCCATCTGAATCTCATGTTGAATTATGATCTTCATTGTTGAAGGAGGGGCCTGGTGGGAGGTGATTGGATCTTGGGGACAGATTTCCCCCTTACTGTTCTCATGGTAGTGAGTTCTCATGATAGTGAGTTCTCATGAGATCTGCCTGTTTGAAAGTGTGTAGCACGTCCTTCTCTCTCTCTCTATCCTGCTCTAACATATGAAGACATTCCGGCTTCCCCTTTACCTTCCTCCATGATTGTAAGTTTCCTGAGACCTCCCAGCCATGCTTTCTATATATCTTGCAGAATTATTGAATCTAAACCTCTTTTCTTCATAAATTACCCCATCTCAGGCAGTTCTTTATGTCCCACACATTTTATGCTCTTTTCTCTGTCCATCCCTTTTTTGCTGTTTTCACCAGAATTTTTTGTCTTTGGTTTTCTGTCTTTTCTTTGCAAATCACAATTTTTTGGCAAGCTTTTTCATTTCTGTGCTATCCACTCTTTTATATTTTATCTGTACCTTCAGCCCAACTTTTTTCTATCAGCTGTCTACTGAACACAATCACCAGAACATGTTGTTTATGTGAAATCGGTACATCAGATATGAGCTAATAATAATAAAAGTCATTCTCAATGGAGTTAAAATATTCTTGAATACTTCAATCACATGAAAAGTTTCTTGATTTATACAACATGCCTAATAATAAAGGAATACAAGATAACTTTTATGCAAAAATTATATAAAATTTCAGGGAAATGATGGCCTTAAATTCTTTTAGATGTATTATTAGTTATTCCTCATAGTGTATCTGTGTGCATTTCTTATTAGGGAAATGTAAGAAATGAATATATTGTTCATTAGAAAACAACAAATTTACTGATTGTAGATTCCATTGGGAGTTCTGTTCTTTAGAGAAGAGTGATTACAGAGTTCTTCCCTAAAGAACAGTATATTCAACAGCTTTTGACATTGACTAATTGATCATGGCATTCCTAAAAGTGAAATGAATAAGAAGTTTACCAAGTTCTTACTTGATCTGTATAAGCAGAAATGTTCTAGGTTAAGTCAACAAAATAACATGGGGCATGTTCTATGGTGAAGAGTAAATTGTTACATCTGCTCCCTAGTTCTTCCAGCTGCCAAGAAAAAAGTATAACACTAGTGGGTCTCTTTGTATTTCAGAGGCAACATATTCCTCGTGGAATATGTTAATGAGTGTAATATGTCAATGGAATGTGTTACTCCAGCCTATTTATTAAGTGAACCAAAAGTCTACTAGTTATGAGTGGGGCTTAAAATAAGAGAAGGCCCTGCAATGGGTCCATTCTGCCCTACGAGCTGTTCTGCCACTTGGGTCATATGATCCAGCAAAGCTAATAGTGCTTGAAGTGTCAGTATCAGACAGGGATGCTCTTGAGAGCCTTTAGCAGATCCATACAGATGAATGACAGCATATGCCTTTAGGGTTTTGAAGCAGGATGCTACCATCTTCTGCAGATAACCACTCTCCTTTAGAGAGACAGCTTTTGGCCTGGTTACTAGGCCTTAATAGAGACTGAACACTTGACCATGGACCATTGGCCACCAAGTTACAATAAAACCTAATCTGCCCATCATGAATTGGTTGTTATCTAGTCCTGCAAGTCATAGAGCTGGACATGCATAGTCATACTCCATCATTAAGTAGATATATATATATATATATCTTCTACTTGATATACTATATATATACATATAATAGGATCCAAGCAGGTTCTGAAGATACAAGCTAAATGAAGAAGTGGTCCAAATTTCCCACTCTTCTACACTGTCTTTTCTCTCACAGCCTGTTTCTATGGCTTCATAGAGAGTTCTCTATGATCAGTGGACAGAGGTAGAGAAGAGTCAGGCCTGGTTTACAGACTTCTGCACATTGTACAGGCACCACCTAAAAGTGGACATCTGCAGTAATACAGCTCCCCTCTGGGATATCCCTAAAGAACAGTGGTGAAGGCAAGCCTCCTACTGGCCAGAACTTTAGGCTGGGCACCTAGTTTTGTGCTTTCCTTGGAAGAAGAGATGGTCAGATGTTTGACTATCTATCAATTCATGGGCTGTAGCCAATGGTTTAGTTGGACGTCTAGAGACCTGGAAGGAACATTATTGGTAAATTGAAGACAAATGAATTTGGGAAAGAAGTATATAGTTAGAACTCTCTGAACGGACAAAAAACGTGAAAATATTTATGTCCAATGTAAATGCTCACCATAGTGTGATCTTAGCAGAGGAAGATTTTAAAAATCATGAGGATAAAATGACCTGTTCTTTGGATACCAGTCGGCTTTGTTTCCCTGTCATCAGTGGATTCAGGAACTAGTGGCCATGGTTGCAGTGATAGTTATGAAATGGCTCAGCAACACGGACTTCCACTCATCACGGTTGACCTGGCTACCGCCATCACTGCACCATTTCCATTATGGATGGTAAAGTGTTCTGAACTTGCTGGAATAGGCACTCTGGATCCAGGTTTGCCTTTCTTGCATGGAGTTCTTCTGCCAAAACTCCCATCCATGGATTGATAAAATGTCTTATTCGCCATCATGGTATGCGACAGAGCATTACTTTTTATCAAAGAACTCACTTCACAGAAAAAGAAGTGAGAGAATGGCATGATTATGAAATTCACTGCCCTTCCCATGATATCCACCATCCTGCAGCAGGTGGCTGGATAGAATGGTGAAATGGCCTTTGAAGACTCAGTTACAGAGTCAGTGAGGTGGCAATACCTTGCAAGGCAGGGGCAAGGTTTTCCAGAAAACGTGCTCTGAGTCAGTACCGAATATATGGTCCTATTTTTACCATAGATAGGATTCATAGAACCAGGAATAAAGCAGGGGTGGGGGTGGGGAATAAGAGAAGCACCACTCACTATTACTTTCAGTCACTCACCAGTGAAATTTTTGTTTTTTCTTTCTGCAACTTTATGCACTGCTCACCTCGAGCTTTTAGTTCCAGAAGGAGAACTGCTTCCACCAGGAGATATAACTTTGATTACATTAAACTAGAAGCTAGCACTTCTACCTTTCTACTTTAGGCTCCTCATGTCTCTAAATCATTAGGCAAAGAAGACTTACTATGCTGGGTGGGGTGATTGATCCTGACTACCAAGAGAAAATTAGAATTCTACTCCACAGTGGTGGTAAGGAAGAGTAGATCTGGAATAAAGGAAATCTACCAGGATGTCTCTTAATACTAGCATGCTCTGTGATTAACATTATTGAAAACTATAACAACTAAATATAGGGAGGAGTACTAATAACACAGACCATTCAGAAAAGAAAATTTAAGTGTCTCTAGCAGGTAAAGAACCATGACTAGCTGAGGTACTTGTTGAGAATAAAGGGAATATAAACTGGGTAGTGAAAGAGCTAGAGAAAAATGCCAGCAGCAACTCCATGACTATGTACAGAAATGAAAACCATAATTATTGAGTATTTATTCCTTATTTTGTTATAAATACATATCTATATGCATATATAGATATGTATACATAATATTTTTAACTCTCATCCCTTTACCATGTGACATAACATGTATTGTCTTTATGTCATGGCATTTAAGTATTCTTAATTTTATATCATTGTATTTAAGTTACAGGATATTAAGAAAAAGAGTAAACATCAATCAAGAACTTTGCCTCCTCTTCTGGAGAAGGCGTTAATGTCTTTTTGCTTGTACACAGGATATTTGTATTATGTTAAGCAGAAATACAAATGTGTTATTGTTCTTATTTGGAGAATAAATATGGTTTAAGATGTGTATGAATGCCAAATTAACAAGGAATGGACTTGTGATGGTTAACTCTGTATGTCAACTTGACGGGATCATGGGATGTCCAGGTACCTAATTAGACATTATTTCTGATTTTGTCTCTCTGAGGATGCTTCTGAAAGAGACTAACATTTAAATTAGTGGACTGGGTAATGCAGATGGACTTCCTAATGCTGGAGAGCATCATTTCAATCTTTTGAGAGCATGAATAGAAAAAAAAAAAAAAAACAGTGAAGAAAATTGACTTAATCCGGCCTAATTGCTTGAGAAAAGACAAGACTCTTTTCCTGTGTCTAACACTCCTAATTCTCAGGGGTTCAGCCCCTGAATTAGTACTTCTTAAAATAAGGTAAATGCTGGGGATGCGACATTAAAGTAAGCCATCAATATTAAAATTATAAAATGACTAATACAAACTCTTCAAAAATGGAATTTCAGAGGATTTATTTGCAGAACACAGCACAGTAAAACTAGAGAGGCTTTTGTTCAATAAAAACAAAACTATTGCATGATTACAAAATAGTTACAATGAGGCACATATTTTTGGGATCACCTGAGGGCTATAACAGGAACAAAGAAAAAAAAGTTACAATGATAGCAAGTCACGTGAAATCTAAGGTGTGACCACTACCAGAATCAGAGTCATATGCACAACACTGAGTACATTTCATAATAAACAAGAATGATTGGAAATAAACTAACAACATTTACCTCAACAAGTTACAAAAAATAATCAACAAAAAGAAGATGAGGAAACAGGCAAAAATTAATAAATTTGAAACTAGAAAATTTTAAGTAGAATAAACAAATAAACCCAAGTTCTGGACTTTTGGAAAATAACAGCATAATATATAAACTTCTAAGTAATCCAATCAAATTAAAATGGAAACAATTAAAATTTAGAATTAAGAAAAATATACAATTTCCCAAACAGATAAGATTTTTAAAAATTACTGTATTACACATAATCCTCTGCTACACATGACAATCCCAATGAAATGAATAGTTTTCCTAAAAAAATAAAATAAAATAAAACTCCCAAAGTCGAATTAAGATAAAAGTAGAAAATCTGAATATAATACTGACCACATAAGGAATGGGAATGCTCATAAAAGAGCTGTTCTCTGAAAAGACATGGCACTCAGAGGGTTTTGGCAAAAAATTCTGGCAACCCCTGAGAAAAAAACTGATATTTTTGTGCTGTGTAAACTCTTACAAATCAAGGAAGAAATGGAAGGTGTCATAATTCATGTCATCAAATTATGTTGCCATTCTCTATATCCTCTCCTCACATTCAGCCCCAAGCTGTTAGGATTTGTAAGTCCTTGCTACGAAGATTTTTGAACTGATTCTTTGTCTGCTTTTGCAAAAACTCCATTGAAGGGACTAGATTGTGTCATGGACATCAACTTTCATTTAGATTTTAAAAAGGAAGAAATTCCCTCAAACAAGCATGAAAGGAGAGATTTATAATTTCCTAAAACATCAGGGATGTACACTCTGTGCTCTCATATGGTCTAAGAGCTGCAAATCCTATGAGGAAAATGGCAGCTTTGGGATCTAGGACTAAACTATAGATGGCTTTGGAGCAACTGAGGCATGGAGATGACATATGACAAGAAGTTCCAGCCAGTGTCTTAATATTTTGTAACACCCTAGAAACTTTATCCTACCTTAGTAACAGGAAAGAGACTCAAAATTAATGCTTTACATTTCCTGCCAACCTGGATCACATGTTCTTGAAGCTAGAATTAATTTAAAGATAATAAAAACTGTGATATTTCTTTCACAATTGATTTTATGCATCAAGATTCATGCCTACTACATATAGATGTTTTAAAGTTAAATACATTTCTGGTAAGTTAGTTCCAGGAGAAAAATTAAAAATCAAGCAGGATTTGTTATACAAATACAAAGATGATTAAAAATAGATTATGTTTATAACTATGTTAATGATCAAATTATTATGCTGAAGACAAACTTGAAAAATTCAGCATTCTTGAATTTTAAAAAGACTCTTGATTTTTAAAAATCCAGCGAAATTAAAAGTAAAAGACATGTGCCCTTTTGCACTGAGTACTTTCATATACTGTCTTTGTTTTATTCTCATAAGAGTCCTATCTGTATTTTATAAAGATGAAAACTTACCCTAGCATATTAAATTAACTGGCCAAGGTCATACACTTTTTAATTGATGTAGTTACAGTGTAGGTAGCCTGTTTTCCTACAGACTTACTACTCCATGAAATTACATGGTCAAAAACATAATAAGTGATGAAGCAAAAAATAAATCAAACACATCTTACTCTGGGTTCAGTACTTCCAGCATTTGTAGTTGGGAATTCCTTTCTTCTAGTAAATTATGCACCCTGAGACTACAATCTTGCCTTGCTACTCATCTTTATTTTTCCTGATATCAGTATTGCATTTGCAACCTATTACAAACTCCATGCAGAGGTTTTTTTTTGTAAATAAATGAGCATTTTGAGTAGAATCTGTGGGCAGGGGTGATATTGAAAACATTTAACAACTCACATAGCATAGGGACCACCTAGTCAGAACAGGCACCAATCAGAAACAATCATCATGACCATACAGTATGTTCCAATAACTATCAGCACTGGCAAAGAGTGACTAGCTTTGGTCCACATGAAAATGTTATTGGAATCCCAAAAGTCATTTTGTGCAGCCTATCCCTGCTGCATTTGTCACCATTCTTTGGGCTAGTGGCGGGCAGCACACATAGCCCAATCCCTTCCTTAGAGGCTGCCTCCCTGAACACTATGCCAATGAGTCTGATAGAGTCTGTTTCCTAAAAATGTAGTTTGTCACCAGAGAAAGACGTATACCACATGAAGGAATTCATGTGTCTTTGGGTGGCTGAACATTTAAGTGACTCCAAAAGTATCAGGTTCATATTTTCCAACATGCATTCTAAAGATGCATGAAAATACTGTCTAAAGCAAAACAAAAGCTTGAAGCTAGCTTAAGACCAGGCAGAAATGAGGGACAGCTTGAATTCTGATGATCCTGATTTTTAGTCCCTACTTCTGTTTCTTGCATGTAGCTGTCAGAGTTTAACCAGGGAAGCAGAACTAATACACTTATAGATACACGTTAAGAAACTTATCATAGGGAATTTACTAACCCTATTATAAGGGCTGGGTATGAATTTTCCACATGACTGTTTCCACATCCATTGCTGGAACCCAGTGCAGGCAGTCTGGAAGAAGAAATCACCAGTGGACTGGAACCCCATGAGTACATGCTGGAACTCCACAAAACCAGACTACAGCTTACATCCATTCTTGTTACTCCTGACCTGAGAAAGGGCATCTCACAGAAGCCAGGGCTCTTCCTCAAAATGATGGGCACACATACACATCCAACCCTGAAATGATAGAAACTGAAGAATGATCTAAGGGGAAGGGTAAGCAGTTCCAGGCCTGTTGCTGCTTCACACCAAGGAAGTGAGTCAGCAGATCAGCAACAATTTATGTATCCTACAAAATAACATTGTCTTCCTTCCGCCCTCAAGCTGTGGAGAGAATCGTCCTTGTAGCCCATCCTAATGAAACCTACCAAAAGAGTTTATTCAAGAAATGGTAATTCATCATGGCCATGTGGATACATTACAAAGTCATCACCTTGTGGCACTAGCTCAGATGCATCTTTATTATTTGAAATCAACAACACAACCACACAAATTCCTAACTTATGCAGAATTGGAATTAGAACTGTTGAAAATGAAAGATGGAAGATGGATGGAGACCCACAAAATCAAATCACAGATGATACCACCATAATAATAATAACAAAATGGCTTATGTCTTTTAAATAGGATACATACCCATTTGCTGCAAGGTTGGCCAGGGGATCCTTTAGCCTAAATAGAAGAATAGCAGTAGATGACTTCTCAAGATTTCTTTCAACTTCATGATTATATTATAAACCAAAAATTCCTAAATCCTACTATTCCCATGACTTCAATTAGCTTACTCACAATAAGGATCTTTTCAGTCTATGAAGCTATAGCCTCGATGTGTTGGCTGGAGCAAGTGTTTTCCATGAAATGTTACAGGTGAAAAAAATAACTTTCAAGAAGAATAACTGCTTCCAAAATTTAACTTGGAACAGATATGCAATAACTCTTCTGCTTATGAAAAGTATATATGATCTGACCCTAAAAATAGCTTTTTGATTTAGGTAAATGGTTCAAGGTTAAACTTTAACAATGAGTGGAAACTGACCCTGTCAAACTTCTCCCAACTGACCTCGACAGCTCCTGTACAAGGGCAGGTTTTGAACACAGGGAAGATGCCTTTATTTGACACATGATGCCTCAATTTCTTGAGATATTCTCATCCCACGTCCCAAGTCCCAATTCTTAGTCAACCACAGATCATATTCAATGCTACTAATTATTTTTTTAATGTTATTTTGGCAAACATTCACAAAACTTTGCCCTGGCCTCAATTTAGTCTTCTCAGGATAATATGTATTTTTTTAAAAGCAAGCAAGAAAGGGAGCACAATTCAATGAAAGTAATTTTATTTGTGGTCTTATTGTCATCATTTTAAATTATGACAGCCCATCAGAAAATACAAATATTTATGCAAAGAAATAACTAAACACCAAACCTGAATAATTATGTTTCATTATCTTTCCATTTATTTCATATATACGTGTGTATTTTGTGTGTATGTGTGTATAGGTTTACTGTGTCACATCAGACAAGCCACTTTTTAGAGTATACAGCATGCAAGGATTTTCAGTGTCTTCTTGGTTTTGAAAAAGGAAGACATACCCTCTCCCTCTTTCCTACCCCTACACTTTGCTTCTCATTGGAAAACACATTCAAAAAAGACAGATTGGTAAAACTCTGAGCTGTTTTATGGAGCCTAAGTTCCAGAGGCTCAGAAATTCACTGTTTATGTCGTGAGGGCCTGTAGAACTTCCTAGTTTTTCAGAACTAGATAATTAACAGCTCTCCTTGGCTCCCTCCTTTTCTATTCTGAGAAAGCTCTGCCTTCCAAATGTATTGCAAAGGTAGGCAAGCCCATTGGCTGCACTTGTGACCAACCTTGTAAGGCCTGAGATTGGTGGCTTGGACCAACTTTGCCAATGCATTGGCATACTCTTGGGTTCTTTTCTCTGAAAAATGTAGAGCTTTCTCTGCAATTGAGGGTAAAATCCAAAACTCAACTATGCATTGGTAGAAGTAGATGGCATTTGGCTTGTTGTGGTTGCAGGCTATTTTAGCCTAGTAATTGTAAGCATTCTCTAAGCTCTGACTCCTCACAGGTAACTGTCTAGAAGGCTCGCATGGATCACTTCCTTATTTATTATGTCAACCCCACAAATTTATGTTATGAATCGAGCAACCCAATTTGATAACGCAAAACTCTGTGGTTCTTTTGATGGATAATATACATAGTAAAAGTTTGGACGGGTGAGCTAGCTTAAATGGAAGCCAATATCAGATCAAATTCTGCCATGTATTACAGTCATTAACTAAAGAAACTTATTTAACCAGGCACATAACAGTTTATACAATCTATTCTGTACATTTTATGAAGCTCAAGCGTCTGTCCTTTTAGCTGCTCTTACCTCCAACAGAGGGAATAGGCTATTTAGCACAGATGATGACAATATTCTAAAGGCAGAGATCCACCAAGATTAGAGCCATAATCAATTTAAAAAATTCCCCAACTGGCTGGGCACAGTAGCTCCTGCCTATAATCCCAGCACTTTGGGAGGCTGAGGTGGACAGATTATGAGGTCAGGAGTTTGAGACCAGACTGGCCAATATGGTGAAACCCCGTCTCTACTTTAAAAAATGCAAAAATTAGCCTGGCATGATGGCACATGCTTATAGTCCCAGCTACTCGGGAGGCTGAGGCAGAAGAATTGCTTGAACCCAGGAGGCAGCGGTTGCGGTGAGCCGAGGTCACACCACTGCACTCCAGCCTGGGTGACAGGGTGAGACTGTCAAAAAAAAAAATTCCCCAAACTAAGTAGAAATCAGAAATCATATGGACACTAACTTCAAGATAAATGTTTTTCTCTAGATTTCTCTATCTTGTTCATGCAGAGACAGAGATCATCGGTGAAAATTTTAAAACATGTAGTAAATCCAAATTTTTTTTAAAAAATCAAGTTTATTACTTAATGTACTTTTCTAACACTGCTCTCTCTAACCATCAAGCCATAATTTCACAAATATTAACTCATTTCTGAATTCATTAAGTTAATGAATAAAGTATCTTATTTTGATTAAGCCATCAATAACAGAAACAATTCCAGTAACTGCTTTCCAATATGGCTTCCTGGTGTGTGTTATTTCTGAAGATATTAATTATACTAACATACTTTCAGAGAAATTATAGACATCATAACAAATAGGAACTGTGTCATTCTTACATTACAAGTAAAAAATCCAAGGACTTTCAGAAATTACATAACTCACACTTAAAAGCACATAATCAATGGTAGAGACAAAATTCAAACCTAACAAGTATGACCCAGAGCCCATGCAATGCAAAGCTGCCCCTTCAGACAAAGTGCATTATTCACAAGATTCAGCTTAGATCATAGAGTCTTACATTGAACTGGGAGAGTAAAATTTAACAGATTATTAGGTCATTTGCCAGCTGTGGTTCTCCTACATTTTTGGGGGAGAAGAAAAGATCTAGTTAAAGAAAAGATCAGGTAATTGTGGATACCAGGATAAAAGTCTGCACTCATAATATTTAGCTAATTATCAGGACCATTCAGCTCATACCACATAGGATCCAATGTAGTCTTTGTTCAAATAGTTGAACAAGTCATTTCTAATTTCTGCTATGCCTTTTATTTATTTATATTTTGACCATAATATACCTTCAAGTGCTAAGTAGATATTTATTATAAGTCTTTAAATTATCAGTCTTGAAAATAATTTGAGGTTTTTGAATTTCATTTCCATTGATCCTGATAAAATGCTGCTTGACTCTGAATAAATAATCTTAAACATACTTGAAACAAGAAGCTTCTAAGACCCTTTAGACAACAAATGACACTTATGAAATACTTGGATGGGTCAAATATAAAATGATCAGAAACATAAGGAATAAATTTCCCTTGATGTCCGTTTAAGTTGTAAAATTAAAAAACAGTGGTTGACAAGACAGTTTTGGAAATTTTGTAACATTTGTAAAGGCATTCAAGATGTTTTTAAGAACTTAAAACAGGCTAGTTTCTTCCACACACAATTTTATAGAACATAATAAATATACACACATGTGGAGTAAAAATGTGTATGTGTATGTGTGTGTGTATATATATATATATATATATATATTTACACACACACATATATACACATATGTCTGTATGTCTGTAAATATGTATGTGTATGTGTGTTTATATATATATATAGTATTTGTCTGTTTATATATATACAGACACACAAATTCTGTCTCATATATAGATAGTTTTTTTAATTTTAATTTTTCTGTCTATATATGTATACATAATCATTTTTTCTTATTTTACAATTTCAGGGGGAAAACTTGGATCTCGAATTTTCTTCTCTGGTAAGAACTCAACATATATTACCTGATCCCATTACTTTAAACCATAGATCAATTAATTTTTTGGCAGAATTTTTTAAATGTAGAAAATCTTGTTCCCTCACCCAACTCTTGCTATATTATAGCATCTGGTGGCTCATCTGTAATTGTTTGTTTTCTTAAGATGTGAAGGCCTTGTGTCATACATATTTGCTGTGTGGTGAAACTCCCACATATATTCCATGGCCTATGGCATAGGTTGTGTCTAAGGCTCTTCAAATTCCTCCTTTCATGGTATAGCTCTAAACAATTATTGATGTGACTTCCCTACATTGTGCCCTGAGACATATTTTAAATACAGGTTGTATAATTGTCTTTTCAACCTTACCAATATTACTCACCATTTTTCAAGGGTTAAATTCTAGAATTCATTCTCAATTGCAATTATTTGCTGAGATGGGGAGGAACTTCTGTATGTTAACCTTCCTAAACTGTATTATTTATATCATATTTACACACTTCTCTCTCATCCTGGAATGTTAATTTCTGAAAAGAAGGGTCTATGACTTTGACTCTTTTTTTCTAGGCAAAACACACATAATAAACAAGGTTGTGTAAAAGAATAAGCAAATAAATAAATGATATCACTATATTCTACCCTTTTATAAAACAAAAAATAGCAAAACACACCACAGACCAGTGACTTTCAAGTTAAATGTGCAGCCATGTCTTTGTCCCAGAGGTCAGACTGTTTAATTGAATGTTAACTGAGGATTCCTTCTTTCCACCTTCAATTAAACATGTCCCAAAGAAAGCACATCATTTTTATCCTGTTATATTGTTTGTAATCTGCTTTACTCACTTCAGCATTGTCAGTGTGATACATATGTGTGTGTTAGATTTCATCCACACCCTAGAGGCAGTCAGTTGCCCTGATCTGGAAAAGACTTCAAGGATGAGTTGCTGGCATTTAATTAAAAGGACACATTCCAGAAGTGGTTGCTTCAAGTGTTTCAACTATTTATGCTTTGTTCCAAATAAGACTACAGATTTTGCTGATTAGCACAATGGACATTAGAAGATAGACTTTTTTGGTGAAGTTAGTGATATGCAAGATATGTAAATGGGCTTAAACAAATTTTAGAAAGCTAGAGAGGCTAACAGTATGTGCCTTTAGGAAGAATGTTCTTGGCTTAAATCCAAAAGCTCGTCAGAAGATTCTTGGACACATCCCTCCCACTAGACAGATGGTTAGCTAAATCCTGCCATTAGAATATCAGTACATTTGCCTCAAGTGAACCTTTTTATTAAAGTTACTATAGGAGTCCCTAAAAGAACAGAGATGTAGAATTGCTTGCACTTACAAAACAGGTTGTATGTATATTTGAGCTTGACTGTGAATAAGTACCTATGTGAAGGACAGCATTGGTCTAAGAATGATTTTTTTAAATTGTTCTTTAGGTTCTGGGGTAGATGTGCAGATCATGCAAGAATGTTGCATAGGTACATTCATGGCAAGGTGGTTTGCTGCCACCATCCCCCCATCACCTATACCTGACATTTCTCCCCACATATCCCTCCCCACTCTCCCTCCCACTATCCCTCCCCTAGCACCTCCCAATGGATCCCAGTGTGTGATGCTCACCTCTCTGTGTCCATGTGTTCTCATTGTTCAACACTTGCCTATGAGTGAGAACATACGATGTTTGATTTTCTGTTCTTGTGTCAGTTTGCTGAGAATGATGGTTTCCAGGTTCATCCATGTCCTTACAAAGGACACAAACTCATCGTTTTTTATGGCTGCATTGTATTCCATGGTGAATATGTGCCACATTTTCATTGTCCAATCTATCATTGATGGGCATTTGAGTTGGATCTTTGCTATTGTAAACAGTGCCACAATGAATATGCATGAGCATGTGTCTTTATAATAGAACAATTTATAATCCTTTGGGTATATACCTAGTAATGGGATTGCTGGGTCAAATGCAATGTCTATTTCTAGATCCTTAAGGAATTGCCACACTGTCTTCCACCATGGTTGAACTAATTTACACTCCCACCAACAGTGTAAAAGCATTCCTATTTCTCCACATCCTCTCCAGCATCTGTTGTCTCCAGATTTTTTAATGATCACCATTCTAACTGGTGTCAGATGGTATCTCAATGTGGTGTTGATTTGCATTTCTCTAATGACCGGTGATGATGAGCATTTTTTCATATGTTTGTTGGTCTAATATATGTCTTCTTTTGAGAAGTGTCTGTTCATGTCCTTCACCCACTTTTGGATGGGTTTGTTTGTTTGTTTTCCTGTAAATCTGTTTTAATTCTTTGTAGATTCTGGATATTAGACCTTTGTCAGATGGGTAGATTGCGAAAATTTTTTCCCATTCTGTTGGTTGCTAGTTCACTCTAATGATTGTTTCTTTTGCTGTACAGAAGCTCTTTAATTTAATTAGATCCAATTTGTCCATGTTGGATTTTGTTGCCATTCTTTTGGTGTGTTAGTCATGAAGTCCTTGCCTATGCCTATGTCCTGAATAGTTTTGCCTAGGTTTTCTTCTAGGGTTTTTATGGTGTTAGGTCTTATGTTTAAGTTCTTAATCCATCTTGAGTTAATTTTAGTGTAAGGTGTCAGGAAGGGGTCCAGTTTCTGCTTTCTGCACATTGTTTGCCAATTTTCCCAACACCAGTTATTAAACAGGGGATCCTTTCCCCATTGCTTGTTTTTGTCAGGTTTGTCAAAGATTAGATGGTTATAGATGTGGTGTTGCTCTGGGGGCCTTTCTTCTGTTGCATTGGTTTATGTCTCTGTTTTGATACCAGTACCATGCTGTTTTGATTAGTGTTGCCTTGTAGTATAGCTTGAAGTCCGGCAGCGTGATGCTGCCAGCTTTGTTCTTTTTGCTTAGGATTGTCTTGACTATGGGAGCTCTTTTTTGGCTCCATATGAAGTTTAAAGTGTTTTTTTCCAGTTCTGTGGAAGAAGGTCATTTGTAGTTTGATGGAGATAGTGTTAAATCTATAAATTGCTTAGGGCAGTATGGCCATTTTCACTATATTGATTCTTCCTAACCATGAGCATGGGATGTTTTTTCATCTGTTTGTGTCTTCTTTTATTTCCTTGAGCAGTTGTTTGCTCTTCTCCTTGAAGAGATCCTTTACCTCCTTTGTTAGTTGTATTCCTAGGTATTTTATTCTTCTTACAGCAATTGTGAATGGGAGTTCACTCTTGATTTGGCTCTCTGTCTATTATTGGTGTATAGGAATGCTTGTGATTTCTGCACATTGATTTTTTGTATCCTGAGACTTTGCTGAAGTTGCTTATCAGCTTAAAAAGAGTTTGGGCTGAGACGATGGGGTCTTCTAGATATACAATCGTGTCATCTGCAAATAGAGACAATTTGACTTCCTCCTTTCCTATTTGAATACCCTTTATTTCTTTTTCTTGCCTGATTGCTCTGGCTAGAACTTCCCATACTATATTGAATAGGAGTGGTGAGAGAGGGCATCCTTGTCTAGTGCCAGATTTCAAAGGGAATGCTTCCATTTTTTGCCCATGCAGTATGATACTGGCAGGGGTTTTTCATAAATAGCTTTTATTATTTTATGATACATTCCATCAATACCTAGTTTATGGAGAGTTTTTAGCATAAAGGGCTGTTGAATTTTGTCCAAGGCCTTCTCTGCATCTATTGAGATAATCACATGGTTTTTGTCTTTTGGTTCTATTTATCATGTGGTTTTTGTCTTTGGTGGATTATGTTTATGAACTTGCGTATGTTGAACTAGCTTTGTATTCCTGGGATGAAGCCTACTTGACTGTGATGGGTAAGCTTTTTGATGTGCTGTTACAATTGGTTTGCCAGTATTTTATTGATGATTTTTGTATCTATGTTCATCATGGAGATTGGCCTGAAGTTTTCTTTTTTGGTTGAGTCTCTGCTGGGTTTTGGTATCAGAATCATGTTGGTCTCAAAAAATGAGTTGGGGAGGATTCCCTCTTTTTGTATTGTTTGAAATAGTTTCAGAAGGATTTCCTCTTTGTATGTCTGGTAGAATTTGGCTATGAACCCATCTGAACCTGGGCTTTTTTTAGTTGGTAGGCTATTAATTGCTGCCTCAACTTCAGCCCTTGTTATTGGTCTATTCAGGGTTTCAATTTCTTCCTGGTTTAGGTTTGGGAGGGTGCAAGTGTCCAGGAATTTATCCATTTCTTCCAGGTTTACTGGTTTATGTGCATAAAGTTGTTTGTAGTAATCTCTGATGGTAGTTTGTATTTTTGTGGGATCATTGGTGATATCCTCTTTATTGTTTTTTACTGCATCTATTTGATTCTTCTCTCTTTTCTATTAATCTGGTTAGTGGTCTATCTTGTTGATCTTTTCAAAAAACAGCTGCTGGATTTATTGATTTTTTTGAAGGGTTTTTTTGTGTCTCTGTCTCCTTCAGTTCTGCTCTTATTTTAGTTATTGCTTGTCTTCTGCTAGCTGTTGAGTTTTTTTGATCTTGCTCCCCTAGCTCTTTCAATTTTGACAATGTGTCAATTTTAGATCTTTCATTGTTTCTCATGTGGGCATTTATTGCTATAAATTTCCCTCTAAACATGGCTTCGAATGTGTCCTGGAGATTCTGGTATGTTGTGTCCTCATTCTTATTGGTTTCGAAGAACATCTTTATTTCTGCCTTCATGTCATTGTTTATGCAGTTGACATTCAGGAGCCAGTTGTTCAATTTTCATGAAGTTTTGTGGTTTTGAGTTAGTTTCTTTATCCTGAGATCTAATTTGATTGCACTGTGGTCTGAGAGACTGTTTGTTATGATTTCCATTCTTTTGCATTTGCTGAGGAGTGATTTACTTCCAATTATGTGGTCAATTTTAGAGTAGATGTGATGGGGTGCTGAGAAGAATGTATATTCTGTGGCTTTGGGGTGGAGAGTTCTGGAGATGTCTATTAGGTTCACTTGTTCCAGTTCTGTGTTCAAGTCCTGGATATCCTTGTGGATATTCTGTCTTGTTAATCTGTCTAATGTTGACAGTGGAGTGTAAAAGTCTCCCACTATTATTGTGCGGGAGTGTAAGTCTCTTTGTAGGTCATTAAGAACTGGCTTTATGTATCTGGGTGCTCCTATATTGGGTGCATATATATATTTAGGATCATTAGCTCTTCTTGTTGTATTGATCCTTTCACCATTATGTAATTCCCTTCTTTGTCTCTTTTGATCTTTGTTGGTTAAAAGTCCATTTTATCAGAGATGAGACCCCTGCTTTTTTTGCTCTCCATTTGCTTGGTGGTCTTCTTCCATCCCTGTATTTTGAGTCTGTGTGTGTCTTTGTGTGTGAGATGTGTCTCCTGAATACGGCATACCAATGGGTCTTGACTTTTTATCCAGTTTGCCAGTCTGTGTCTTTTGATTGGGGCATTCAGGCCATTTACATTTAACGTTAATATTGTTATGTGTGAATTTGATCCTGCCATTTTGTTACTGGTTGTTTTGCCTGTTGGTTGATGCAGTTTCCTCATTGCATCATTGGTCTTTACCATTTGGTTCATTTTTCAGTGGCTGGTACTGGATGTTTTTTTCTGTGTTTAGTGCTTCCTTCGGGTACTCTTGTAGGGCAGGTCTGGTGGCAATGAACTCTCTCAGTAATTGCTTGTCCATAAAGGATTTTATTTCTCCTTCACTTAAGAAGCTCTCTTTGGCTGTACATGAGACGCTGGGTTGAAAGTTCTTTTCTTTAAGGATGTTGAATATTGACCCCCACTCTCTTCTGGCTTGTAGGGTTTCTGCCAAGAGATCCGCTGTGAGTCTGATGGGCCTTCCTTTGTGGACCTGACCTTTCTCTCTGGCTGTTCTTAGCAGTTTTTCCTTCATTTCAACCCTGGTGAATGTGACAATTATGTGCCTTGGGGTTGCTCTTCTTAAGGAGCATCTCCATGGTATTCTTGGTATTTCCTGTATTTGAATGTTGGCCTGCTTTGCTAGGTTGGTGAAGTTCTCCTGGATAATATTCTGAAGAGTGTTTTCCAGCTTGGATTCATTTTTCCCGTCCTCTTCAGGTACACCGATAAAGCATAGATTAGGTCTTTTCACATAATCCCATATTTCTTGGAGGCTTTGTTCATTTCTTTTTACTCTTTTTTCTCTTTTCTTGACTTCTCTTTTTATTTCATTGAGTTGATCTTCAATCTCTGATATCCTTTCTTCTGCTTGATCAAATCAGTTACTGAAAATTGTGTATGCTTCACGAAATTCTCATGCTGTTTTTCAGTTCCATCAAGTCATTTATGTTCTTCTCTAGGCTTGGTATTATAGTTAGCATTTCGTCTAATCTTTTTTCAAGTTTCTTAGTTTATTTGCATTGGGTTAAAACATGTTCTTTTAGCTCAGAGTAGTTTGTTATCATCCATCTTCTGAAGCCTGCTTCTGTCAGCTAGTGAAAATCATTTTCTGACTTGTTTTGTTGCCTTGCTGGTGAGTTGTTGTGATCTCTCTGGGTAGGAGAGGTGTTCTGGACTTTGATGTTTTCATCCTTTTTGCACCGATTTCTTCCCATCTTCTCTGAGTAGACGCCCCTTCTCTTTTAAAATTGGGGTTATTTCTCCTGTATGAGGCTTTTTTCTTTTCTTTTTTCAATTCAAGTGTCAGTGTGCCACTTGAGAAAATCTGTCCATTGTCTGCCTGTGGAGGCGCTGTTGAGCTGCCTGGTACTCAGCCAGGCTGCTGTTATTTTTTGCCTGGTTTCTGCTTATGCGGTCGGCTTAGCCCTACCTTCCCAATGGCAGGCTCTTTCCTTCTGCCGAGCCCACTGCTCCTAGATGGAGCTCCGTCTGATGTGTTAACTGTGAAACTCTGCTGGGAGAGGGTTCCTGGTTCCTGGATCTTAGGGGGTGGGGCCTATCTGGCCATACCCCCTCCCTGCTTTCAATTCTCCCTTCTGTGGCATGGGCAGTTCCTTTTCGCAAGTTTTCTCAGTGTTAGTCCAAGTCTCCGCCCTGGTCTGCACCGACAAGGCACTGGTCTGGCCATGGCTGTCAGCCTGGGCTGCCATCCGGGTCTGCAACTCCAGGCAATTTTCAGCCAGGCAGTGTCTTCCTGGTCTGTGTGCTGCCAAAGTCTGGGAGTGAATCGCTGTATCCGATTTGGAGTACCAAGGGGATGATGCCCCCCATCCTCCCTGCCAGATACACTTTCCAGGTGGGGCAGTGCCCCGCCTTGCCTCAGCTCACCCCCTTTGGGCTGCGTTCACCGCCTTTTTGGGGGGTTAATCCCACCACTGTTCAACCAGTGTTTTGGGGATGAATCCGGTATCTCCCTGAGAGCCATGGACATCGCTCTGGTTCTGTCTCATTCCGTGGGAGCTGCACTCCAGAGAAGCTTCCTTTCAGCCATCTTGGATCAAAAAAGCTAAGAATGCTTTCTTATAAGCTAGGAGCAAGATTGAGTGGAGGACACCAATAGCCCTTGCCTGCCTATAATTACTGGAGACTACAAATACTTACCAAAAAGTCTGGTGTCATTGTGAACCATCCAACATTTTCCTGTTTTCATATTCATTAGTACAGCAAGGAAGTCTCCCCTCAGATGGTTGAAGGCTGAAATCTAAGTACTGCTGTGACAGTTCTTTCTACTTAGCCCCATACATAATTTAACATTAAGTCCTGTGATTCATCCCAAATGTATTTTTAATTTATATTGCTTTCATAAATCTTTATGAAATCCCACAGTTTGGTTTCTGTGATTTCTCACATGAATTAGGACAACTGTGTCCTAACAACTGCTTTTTTTTTGACCATATTGCTTTCTAATCTACAAATCTCGTAGATGAAAAGATAAGTTTAAAATTGCATTTTAATAATAGTGCTTCACATCTCAGTTTAACCTTCTCAGTTGCTTCTCAGGATCTTCAGGACAATGCCCTAAGTGCCTATGAAAATAACAAAGGTCTTAAAAGAGCCCCTGATCACTTTAGTAAAAGTTCCCTTAAGTAAAAACACAGAGGCATGAAGTAGGATCACATTCTTCAGAATTTTAAACTCTTGTGTGGTGCTTGAGAGTGAAGTTAAGGTGGCAGAATGATGAGTTTGGAGAGCTTGGCAGCAACACCATTAAAATCCTTGTGTAGAACACCTGGTGACTAGGTCATACTGCATTTAGGTGATTTATGAAGACAATGTAAAATTAACTGAATATTTTACCAAAGTAAGGTTCCAACAAGTGTTATAATTCTTGTTCTTAATTCAGTCATTGAAATCCTTAATGAGAAGATAGAATAAAAATCATTATTTGGGTACCTATTAGTTCCCATTCAATAGTTTCCACCTTGTAAAATAATTTGCCTTTAACTAAAAATGCTTTTCATGTGTTCAAAAGAGTAGTCTTAAAGAATGGTCTTAAATATTTCTTATGTCTATAAATGATAACTCATTGTTCTTTGTCATCTTCCTCTGCTGGCTGTTAGTAAGCTTCGATCTCAGAAATCCCTCTCCCACCAAAACTCTATAATTTTTACTATGTGATCTTTCATGACAAAGCAAAGTCTAACAGAAACCAAATTTTGAAAAGTTTCCCAAGCTCACTTGAAAAGACAAGAGAAAGAAAAGGAGAAGGAGAAAGACTATTAAGAAAGAGAGAAGCAAAGAGAAGGAGAAAATAGAGTCCACTTTTCATTTTATTATGTTTTTAGCTCAATTTATAGTTTCTCCTTGAAGTATTCATTTGTCAATTCCAAGGCCTGCATGGCATCACAAGTGCACTGGAAGAGAGTAATTCTATGGTGCTGTTGGTTTTAATTCCCTGTGGGTCATGACATCAAGAGTACTGTAAACCATACATGCAAGTCAGAGTCTGTAGTTTGGGTTATGTAGTAGTAGCAGATTAACAATGCATAACAAGGATGAACAACACAGAACCATATGGGTGTCTCCTTACAAAACACATGTTACATGTCCATGAGCATTTAAGCAACTCCAAGACAGTTGTAAACATGATATTTTCCAAATGTACTAGAGCAAGTACATTTGGGATTGAACAATTACTGATAACATCATATTATGTAAAAAGTGTTTGTTTAAAAATATAGTAAAGAGCATATGGTGGCAATGAACATAGAGTAAGTAATGTTTCACTTATATTAGTTTTTTTTCATATAATTTTTAGGGAATAGAAATGGACTACTTTCAGAATTTACAATAGCCAATTTGGTATAAGAAAATAAGAGAAAATTATGGTACAGGTGAGAGTTAGATTTTAGTAACACAATTGAGTACACAACTGATTTTGATAAATTATATAAGTAGAGGCAATATACCAAGTGAGGTCAGGGGATGGTCCTTATATTTGTATTTGAATGATAATTAGAACTCTGCTCATCTTTGTCTTATGAGTTTTTTCCTTCTGTATCTCCTAGATAAGTAAACCTAATTGTATTGATTTATTCTTTGACCATGTATTGTCCAAGCAGTAGCTGTGCTTGGTCCCTTCATAAATCTAAGTCTCTTTAGATCTTTGTCAATTATTCTTTCTCATTCCACTTAATCATTTAATCCTAATGGCAACACCGCTTTGTAGATGACAGATTCTTCCTAAAGGCCAGAGCTCTGCAAAGACTGAGCCAGGATGTGGAAATTGAGCTGATGACTTCAGCACTCTTCTCCCTGTTCTGCACTCTTACATGATAAGCTTCTTGTAAGAAGAAGCTTACAAGAGCTGAGAGATAAAATTTTAAATAAGACTTCAATTCTACTCTTAAGAAGTTTACAATCAAACATAGTAGATGATATTTACATATATAATCTTATTACCAGGTGAAGAGTATGGGCGACATGATGCAGACAAAAATAAAATCTATAAATATTCCTAGATGGGCCAATCTGCAAAAGGGTTGTGGAGAAGGTGACATTGCAATGACACCATGGCAGAAGGATAGAACACAGCTAGAGGCAATATAGGCAACTGGGTCCACTTGTGATAAGTTAGAGGGTGTGTTAATAAGTATGGGGATTTTAAAAGATGAATAAGTTATTGTCTAAAAAGATTTGTTTAATTAGAAGTGTAAGAACATGACTCTTTGGGACAAGGCTTTCATTCATTATGTAAAATCTGAAGGACGTATGTTTTGTTATATACACAAGTAATACTTCCATTTTTCATAGTGAGCAAATGTAAACAGCATAAGTACAAAATAAATAATTTTTGAACATATATAATTACTTTTATATCTTTTTGATATCCAAAAGACAATAAATAAAAGAATATATGTGAACAGATAATAAACTTAAACTATATCCATGCACCAGATATTTAAGATTGAAAAATCATATGAAATTTCTTTAAAATTTAGTTTTTATAGGTTTCCTTCTATATATATTTTATTGTAAGTTCTTATTAGGGTATTAGTTTTGGATTTTCTAATGCCCTTTTTAGTATTTACAAAATCTTCACCCAATTTTTATCTGTTCAGACAAAATGCTGAATTGTTATTAATATTGCCTGCCAGCATAGTCTAATACCTATATGTCAGGCAAGTAAACAACCACAAAGCCTATAAATTAACATAGTAAAATCTTTTGTGCTTATGTGAAAAGTTTGATTTGGGATGCCAAGGGAGTTCTGTTCAGGCAATCACTCAGGAACAGGCTGACAGTCATTTCGTCTTAACTGCTACTACAATCACCAGAGAAGCAGGAAGGGAAAATCAGACTGGTTTTAAACTTCCTGCCCCTAAGTAACACATGTCACTTCCACTCACATTTCTTTGGGTCATTTGTCCATGCCTACATTTAAAAGGAACAGCAAAGCACAATCCCATATTTCAGAATGAAGGAATCCAGAGATAATCTAATGACAGTCTCAACATCTTTGCCTTGAGGTTCTGCAATTATAGAATTCCAGACCCTAGAGAGCCAGTGTTGTTAGTTCCAGTCCAAGCCTGAGTCCAAAAGCAGAAGAAAACTGTGTCTCATCTCAAAGACAGTAAGGCAACGAGAAGGAATTCTTTCATATTCAACCTTTGGTTCTCTTCAGGCCATTAATGAATTAAACCACATTGGGAAGGTCAATCTATTTCGTTCAGTCTATGGATTCATATGTTAATCTCATCCAGAAACACCTTCATAGACACAGAAATAATGTTTAACCACATATCTGGGCACCATGTAGCCCATTCAAGTTGACACATAAAATTAATCATCACTTTTTATCCAAGTCTAGTATTTTTGTAATATAGTGGCTCCTCCTTATCCATGTGGGATACATTCCAAGACTCCAAATGGATGCCTAAAGCCACAATAGTACCAAACTGTACATACACTTCTCCTATATGTACATATCCATGATAAAGTTGAATTTATAAATTAGGCACAGTAAGATACTAACAACTATTAACAAAATAGAACAAGTATAACAACATACTTGTTCTATTTTCCTCTGTCTCTGTCTCTCTGAAATATCTTATTGTAATGTATTCACCCTTCTTCTTGTGATGATGTGACATGATCAAATGCCTACGTGATGAGGAGATGTGAGGTTAATTACATAGGCATTGTTTGTTTCTGAAATTTCCTTTTTATACAATGTATAAGTTTTAAATTGCAAACTGTTCTGAGTAGTGTGGTAAAATCTGGTGCCTTTCCACTTCATGCCAAGTGTTTGCCATTAGTCATGGTAGTCATCTTGGTTCTCATATTGACTGTCATGGTATTGTGCTGCTTATGTTCAAGTAACCACATGTGCAGGAGTAGTGAGTAGTGATGTCATATTTTCTGACCATGGCTGTTTGTGCATAACTGAAACCACAAAAACTGAAACTACAGATAAGGCAGGAGTAGTGTATTATTTTATCTAGGATTTTTGAATCTGTATATATAAGGCAGATGGTAAGAGGTTCCTTTCAACTTCTTAGTTAAATAATCCTTGTACTATTATTAGGATTTTCTATAGTGAATTGAAAATATCCATTTTTTGTTTTGAAACATAATGAAAAGTATAGCAAATATTCATTCTTTGAAATCTTGAAAAAATTAACCTGAAAATTATTGAGGGCAGGCCTCTTTTAGCACATAGGCTTTTAGAAAACTTTTCTAATCTTTTCAAGTTTGCGTATCTAATTTAATTTGCCATAGGTTTTTTTTAAATCTCTTTTAGTGCACTGCAGTTTTTTTACAAATCAAGCTGTCAAACTTTATTGCCGTTTCTGCAGATTATTCTCATACATATTGTATGCCCTCTTAATCTGTGGTTATATTCCCCTTCTTGTTGCAAGAATATTTTTACTTTTAAATTTGTGTATTTTATTGTTTCAAAAAAAGTTTTGTTATTGTTTTTCTATATTATCTATTTTTTTAACCTTATCAATTCCTTTATTTTATTGTTTTCCTAGACAATTAAGTTATATACTTAGTAATCTTGTTCTTTATTGTTTATTATAAAAAGCACTTAAAACCATTTACATTTTTTATGAATACAGCTTTGACCACATTTCTTAAATATGTAGTGTATCTTTATCATTTTGAAATAAATCAATCTTATATATTTATATATCTTTAAAAAATATACACACACAGAGATATATAAATTCTAATAACTTAATTTATAATAACACACTGGGTTATTTGGCACATAATCATTTATAGCTACTACAGACATTGTAGACTTTACATTTATTTTATAGAAATCATTTCTGCCTTACTAAATTATTTTATCCTTAAACACAGTTTCCTTTAACATATGAGCATTACCACTTCTTTCTTTTTATTTGAATTTGTCCAATATATACTTGCCCACTCCTTTATTTAAACATTGTGCTTTATTAATTTAGTACTTTTGTTTTATAAATAGCAAATAGTTTAATGCTTTTTTTTTTGTTTACCCAATCTAGACTCTATTTTTTATTGGGAAATATACTAAACTCCACAGAGAGGATAGAAGAGATGAAGGGTAAGAGATTCTTCATTTGGGAATAGGCATCAGGGATCTTTGGACTTCTGGGCTTTTCAGAAACATAAGAGAGTAAATTACTCACTTCAACTTAAATTTTAACTGTGTTTCTGAACATGAAGTCAAATTAATCTCACACTTCAAATAATTTGACATGAGCTCTTACTTTTATTACTTTATGATAAAGTCTTCTGGCTATTTATGCTACCTAGCTGTTTTTACTTTTCAAATATTTGGCTGGATCTTCCATGTTCCTATTTAATACTGTCTCCAAAAGCATAAAAACTTTGCTTATCCATTTGACAAAGGATTCATATCCAGAATCTACAAAGAACTAAAACAGATTTACGAGAAGAAAACAAACCCATTCAAAAGTGGGCAAAGGATATGAACAGACAATTTTCAAAAGAAGGCATATATTAGGCCAACAAACATATGAAAAAATGCTCATCATCACTGGTCATTAGAGAAATGCAAATCAAAACCACATTGAGATACCATCTCATGCCAGTTAGAATGACAATCATTAAAAATCTGGAGACAACAGATGCTGGAGAGGATGTGGAGAAATAGGAACACTTTTACACTGTTGGTGGGAGTGTAAATTAGTTCACCATTGTGGGAGATAGTGTGGCGATTCCTCAAGGACATAAAAACAGAAATTCCACTTGACCCAGCAATCCCATTACTCGGTATATACCCAAAGGATTATAAATTGTTCTATTATAAAGACACCTGTACACTTATGTTCGTTGTGGCACTGTTTACAATAGAAAAGACCTAGAACTAACCCAAATGCCCATTGATGATAGACTGGACAACAAAAATGTGGCACATATACACCATGGAATACTATGCAGCCATAAAAAAGGATGAGTTCATGTCCTTTTTATGGACATGGATGAATCTGGAAACCATCATTCTCAGCAAACTGGCACAAGAAGAGAAAAACAAATGCATGTTCTCACTCATAGGTAGGTATTGAACAATGGCAATACATGGACACAGGGAGGGGAGCATCACACACTGCAGTCTGTTGCAGGGGGGCTAGGGGAGGGACCATGTGGTGTGGGGAGGTTGGGGAGGGATAACATGGGGAGAAATGCTAGATATAGGTGACTATGGATGGAGGCAGCCAACCAGCTTGCTATGTAAGTACCTATGCAAGAACCCTGCATGATCTGCACATGTACCCCAGAACATAAAGTACAAAAAAAAAAAAATGATATGACACTAGACAAAAAAAAAAAAAACTTTGCTTACTTTCATTCTAGTAGTGGATGCTTATGTGTTTAAAAATTTGAATTGCTATTTCTTTTTAATATGATGATTTATTTCAGAATGAGTCACTGATTATTCCTTATCAGATCAGCAGTTTGTATGCTGTACTTCCTCTCACATCCCACAATTCACACATTATGTAAAATAATCTACACTTTGAGAACCAGAGTTCTAGTATTAATTGTTACAGTATACATTTAATGTCTGCATTATATCAATTTTAACAGTTGCTTAGAAATCAACCCTCATGTTTTATTGTGCTTAAGGCCACTTCTCTTACAACCAGTTTCATTTGTATTTGAGGTAATTATTGTTATTCATTTCTTAGATGGCTAAAATACTCTTCTAAATAATTTTTTTCAGGAAAGACATTCAGATTCTTTATTTTCTGAATCTTTATAAGTCTGCAAATACCTGTTTAAATTTTCATATGTCACATTAGTTAATATCAGGTTTAGCAACATATAAGAGAAAATCTCAAATGAACATTAGCTTTAGGAAAATTAAAATTTATTTCTCTCATATATAAAAAAAGTTTGGGCACAGAAAGTCCAGGCCTGTTATGAGAGCATTATGAATTTTTTTGGTGATTTGGGTTTTCTGCTCTGCTATCATACTCATGATGCAAGATGATTGCTCGGGGAGTGCCAGTCATCACATCTACTTTCCAAGTAGAATAAAGAGAGAGATGAGACAATGATGTTTTCTCTCTTTTTTAAACTTTTATTTTAGGTTTCGGGGTATATATGAATGTTTGTTACATAGGTAAACTTACGTCATGGAAGCTTGTTATACAAATTATTTCATTCACCCAGGTGTTAAGCCTAGTATCCAATAGTTTTCTGTTTTTTTTTTTTTTTTGGCTTCTCTCCCTCTTCCCACTCTCCACCCTCAGGTAGACCCTGGTGTCTATTGATCCCTTATTTGTTCATGAGTGCTCATCAATTAGCCCCCACTTATAAGTGACAACATGTGGTATTTGGATGTTCCTCTCTTTTAAGAAGAATTACTGGAAATTTACATGGTACTTCCAGTCACATCTTGTTAAACCATTAGGAAAAAAATAAGATAGACACACACAATTGCAAGTATAATATAAGAAGAGAGTGGAAATTAGAAGGTACCTGTAAATTCTGGCCACATAAGTGAACATTAACTTTAGTGACTATATAAAATTTGAAGATTACAAATATTGTTTTTCTATAACCTCTGTAATGATTGTCACAGTGTCTCCTTGTCTTTCTTCTTTCAAATTATATTTAATTAGTTAGATTTTTCTTTGTTGTATATAATATCTTCCTCGTCTTCACAATGGATACTAAATGAATTTGTTATGTATCTCCAAAGTTATTTATAAAATGTGTAGATAAAGATGCCCTTGTTACTAATTTATTTAGTATTCAATAGTCCCTTGAAATCTTAAGGGTATAGATACTCCTTAAATTATAATGTGGTTATGTCCTGGTAAACCCATCACAATGTCAAAAGAATTGTAATTTGAAACTTCCTAAGTTGAGGACCATCTGGACAGCCATTTTTTCCTCTTGGGAAAGTTTTCTTCTGTTATGTCTTTGATTATCATATTTTTTCCATTTACTCTGCTTTTACTTCCTAGCATTTCCATTATAAATATACTGGCTTCCTTAGATCTTCACCCTCAGTAACTTATCTTTCTTCTCTTTGTTTAATTTACTTCCTGGAGAAACTATTTAGCTTGTTTCCTAAATCACTAATTCACAATGAAACCTGCAATAAATTTCCTCATTTATATGAGATTTCTTTTCCAAGATTTTGTAGTGATGATTTTCCTCAGGAACAGAAGTTCTTAATCTCAGATTGTTCCATATTGGTACACACAATGTTTTACAAATTTTCTTGAGAATAAAAGATAGAAGGACTTTTAGTTTTGCTTTTCTGTTTCAATAAGTAAGTCCATTTTACAGAAATTCATTTTACTGATGTTTCAGCATATTTTATTTTGAACTACTGAGCCTTGTTACATATGTGCTGTTTTTCCTCTGTCTTCCCATTCTTTAAAAGGGAGGTCTATGTTTGTCTGGTAATATGACTTGTAGTTTGTTTTTCAGAGATTGTGTTTAAGTTTTTATCCTCTGCCAACAAAAGAAAGTTTAAAATTTATGTGCTTTGAATGTACTAGACTGAGGATCCAGATAATCAAAAAGCACAGAAAGAGAAGCTTTTCTTTTACTAATAGATCCTTCAAGCCACTAAAGCAGATGGCTGATTTCTGGCCCACCTTACCCTGTAAAGTGGCCAAGAATTTATTTTTAAGTTGCATTTTCAAACAGAAAGGTAAAAGTGACTATGAAGTTGAGCCTTGAGGAAAATGTCACACTATTGCAAGTGGTTGTTGTTCACCCATGTTTATTGAATGCCAACAGGTGTTTGAGAAAAATTTCTGTGACTTGTCACTTGAGTACAAAGAACTTTGACATACACTACTTACTTCTAGACTATCTAACTAGCTAACTATCACCTCAAATTCTTATGATGCAAAGCTTGGGTTTTCCTTTTTTCCAATCCTCTGGTGAGAAAAACTACCCACCTTCCAAATAGGCCATCCTCTCCTTTGCCTTCGTCTGCTTGTTATTTTCCAAGAATATATCAAAGATTCTCAATAATTGTTGAAAATCCTGTGTTTCAGTGCCATGATGAATATATTCTTATTTTTAGATTCCTTGGATAATTTCAAAGATATTTGGGGAGTGAGAATAAGTAAATGCATGCACACAAGCATTTTAAAACTAAAAGATGAAAATGTAGTTTTTGAGCCAAATCATTGTGTAAAAGCCAAATTTCCAAACTACAAATATAGTTTAAAATGTTTCAACAGCCTTCATTATGTGCTTATTTGTGGTAAGAAATAAACCTTTTTTAAATTTTGATAAGCCTTACACATACATGAATATTATAAGAATGAAAATACGCTGCTTTATCTAAAAACCAGGCTTAGTACAATTTGGGGAAAGCGGTGGCGGGGAGTGCAATTTTGATACACAATACTTCAATATTTCAGGCTTTGCCTAATAGAATTGTGTGGTTGACATTTTTACTATAGTATATCTTAAATAAACTGTATGCTAAAAATGTCAATGATATTTCTGATCTTAAGGTCTGTAGGACAAATTTTCATTTTTAATTATATGTTGGTTATATCCACTTGAGTGATTAGAAGCTATTATTATCTGGTTAATCTTGATTAATCACATCACAATATTTTTTTTTCTTTTTTTTTTTTTTGTTAAGCCCATGCCCACAAGGGGCAAGTGGGGCCTAGAAATGGGGAGAAATTAAGTTTGAGCAACATCATTGGAACCCTGAGCCAAATGTTTCTTGAAGCCATTTCTACTTCTGGACTACTTAGTACATTCTTCTCAATCATCCCTTTGCTCACTCCTTTGCAGCTCCTGATTTGCTTTGAAAAGGCCAAACTAATTCTCACTCAGGTCACAGCATTTGCTATTGTGTCTGCCTGGGATCTCCCTTCCGCAGCTATCCATGTAACTCCCTCCTTTACGTTCTCTAGGTCTTCACTCAAATATCAACCACGGGGAGAAAAAGCCCTATCTGACACTCTTCTAAGGAAATGCTTCCAGTCATTTTCTACACCCTTAATTGTTGAAGTCTCCTCACTGAATTCAACATCTGCCATTACATAATATAGCTGGGTTTTTTTTGGTAACTTCTCTGCCTCTTCCCCAAGGCTCTGAGCTTCTAGTGGGCAGTAGGTTTCACTGCTTTGTCATACTGCACTGCAGCATCCGAGCCATGTCTACAACACAGTAGGCACGTAAAACTTATTTGTTGAATGAAGGAATAAGTAAGTCAATGACTCCCTTTTCAGTGTTTTTTTTTTTTTTTTTCCTAATTCAGGAATAAATTTTCTGTCACAACCAAGAGTTTTAACTACAGGTTGAGTATTCCTAATCCAAAAATCTGTAATCCAAAATACTCAGAAATCCAGTGCTTTTTTCATTTATTTTTTTATTTTTAATTTCAGTAGATTTTGGGGAACAGATGGTGTTTGGTTACATTGATAACTTCCTTGGTGGTGATTACTGAGATTTTTGTGCTTTGGTGGTGATTGCTGAGATTTTTGTGCACCCATCACCCGAGCAGTGTACACTGTACCCAATGTGTAGTTTTTTTTTAGTTCTTTCCCTCTTCCTACCCTTCCCCACAATACCCAGAGTTCGTTATAACGTTCTTATGGCTTTGCATTCTCATGGCTTAGCTCTGACTTTTAAGTGAGAACATATAATATTGGTTTTCCATTCCTGAGTTACTTCACTTGGAATAATGGTCTCCAACTCCATCCAGGTTGCTTCCATATTCATTTCTTTTCATGGCTGAGTAGTATTCTATGGCATGTATGTATGTATGTATGTATGCATGCATGCATGAGTGTATTTGGGTGAGTGTAAAAGTGTTCCCTTTTCACCACATTCACAACATCTATTATTTTTTTTAGCTTTTAATTATAGCCATTCTTGCAGGAGTAAGGTAGTATGATCATCTCAATAGACACTAAAAATGCATTTGACAAAATCCAGTATCCATTTATAATTAAAATGCTCAGCAAAATCAGGATAGAAGAGACAAACCTTAAGGTTTAAAAAAACTCTCTATGACAAACACACAGCCAACATTATACTGAAGAGGGAAAAATTGGAAGCATTCCCTCTGAGAGCTGGAACAGACAAGGTGCCTACTTTCACCACTTCTATTCAACACAGTACCAAAAGTTCTAGTAAGAGCAATCAGACAAGAGAAAGAAATAGAGCATTCAAATCTGTAAAGAGGAAGTCAAACTGTCATTGTTCGCCAATGATATGATTTTATACCTAGAAAACCCTAAAGACTCACCTAACAAGCTCTTAGACCTGATAAATGAATTCGGTAAAGTTTCAGGATACAAAATCAATGCACAAAAATCAATAGCACTGCTCTACACAAACGGTGATGAAGCCGAGAATCAAAATCAAGAATCAACCACTTTTATAACAGCTGCAAAAAATAAAAAATAAAATATTGCAATGAACATATATGTGCATGTATGTTTATAATAGAATGATATATATTCCTTTGAGTATACACCCAGTAATGGGATTGCTGGATCTTTGAGGAATTGCCACACCATCTTCCACAATGGCTAAACTAGTTCACACTTCCTCCAACAACGTAAAAGCATTCCCTCTTCTGTCTAGCTGTGTGGTCTTGAGCAAGTCCCTTGACCTCTCCAGGCCTCTTTTGTAAAAAGGGATAAGTAATATAGCTGCTTGTAACATTGTCATGAGACTTGTATGAATAATTAAACAAGACTTTCTGTAAAAAATAAGAAGAAGAAAATAAAATACTTAGGAATATACCTAGGCAAGGACATAAAACGTCTCTACAAAAAAACTGCAAAAACTTGCTGAAAGAAATCAGATAACACAAACAAATGGAAACATATTCCATGCTCATGGATTTATGAATCAATATTGTGAAAATGACCATACTGCCAAAAGCAATCCATAAATTCAATGCAATTCCATCAAAATTCTTCACAGAACTAGAAACAAACAATCCTAAAATTCATATAGATGCAAAAAAGAGCCTGCATAGTCAAAGCAAGACTAAGCAGAAAGAACAAATAGGGAGATCACCTTACCTGACTTCCAACTATACTACAAGGCTATAGTTACCAAAACAGCATGATACTGCTATAAAAACATAGACCAATGGAACAGAATAGAGAACCCAGAAATAAAGCCAAATGCAGTCAACAGATGTATAACAAAGCAAAAAAAAAAAAAAAAAAAAAAAAAAAAAGAATGCAAGATGTAGTAAAGACTTACATTTAAGACCCAAAACCATAAAAATTTTACACTTCGGAAAAACTCTTCTGAACATTGGCTTAGGCAAAGAGTTGATGACCAAGGACCCAAAAGCAAATACAACATAAACAGAGATAAACAGATGGGACTTAATTAAACTAAAAAGCTATGCATAGCAAAAGAAACAATTGGCAGACTAAACAAACTTTTGAAGCATAACATGGTTCCACAATTGGGAAATTCCACACTTGAACTCATGTGATGGATCATAGTCAAAATGCAGACGTACAACACAATTCATTCAGCTTCCACAAAGTAAAAAGTCCCTCCCACACTCCTTCAGCTGTGATACATCTTTTCTGCACACAGCCAGGTTCTCCAACCCAAGCAGGCCAACAGAGGTGATAAAATTAAAACTTTGTTTCAGGCACAAAAATTATTCAAAATTTTATATACAATCACTTTCAGGCAATGTGTATAAGGTGTATGTGATACATAAATGCATTTTATGTTTAGACTTGGGCTCCATCTCTGTGACATCTCATTATATGCATGCAAATATCCACAAATCTGAAAAAAATCCAAAATACTTCTGGTTCCAAGCATTTCAGATAAGGTATATGCAAGCTGTATTAGAGTAGTATTATGCAGTTTTCATGACACAGAATTTGGAGGCTTACATGGTTAAGCAAAAAGGAAATGTAGAAAGAGATTTAAAAGTCAGGCTCAAACTAACTCCAGAGTTCTTAAAAGCTTGCCCCGTGTGCTTCCCAAATTCTAAAGTCTATCAAGGAAGGCTTAACAAAATGTTTCTTTCTGTTATGCCCATTTTTTCTTCCCTGAATAATAAAACATTTGAATAAATGGCAAAACCCCATCTCTACGAAAAATTTAAAAGCCAGCCAATCACAGTGGCATGTACCTATGGTGGCAGCCACCTGGGAGGCTGAGGTGGGAGGATCATTTGAGCTCAGGAGGTCAAGGCTGCAGTGAGCCATGTTTATACCATTGCACTCCAGCCTGGGTAACAGAGTGAGACCCTGCATCAAAAAAAAAAAAAAGTTAAAAGTATAAACATACATAAATAAAATATATTTAATGGGAGCTCAAATAACCAGCTAAACCTCATAAGAATCTGAATAAACCATTCCTGATGTTATTGATTTATACAACATATTGAAAAGTGAATTTATATTCCTCCAGAAAAATTTTATGTGGGTACGTGAATTTGTATATGCCTTCAGAGAAAACATATGATATCCTATAATACCTATTATTTTAATCTGGCTTTTCACTTAATATTACTAGAGCAGTTTTCCATATCATCATATAAATCTACTTTATTCTTTTAAATTCTGTATTAAGCTTGGAAATTTAACAAGTGATCAACATTGATTGTTTCAAGTTTCTTGTTATTAAACACATTTCATGAAATATCTTTAAAAAAAGAAATCTCATTTTGTATTCAGTAATAAAAAACAAATAGCTAATTGTGATGATTAATTATATATATTAGTTTGGACTGAGCCCTGAAGGCTCAGATTATTGTTTTTAATGTACCTGTGAGGCTGGTTGGTGATGAGATTACCATTTGAGTCAGTGGACTCTGTAGATTGCCCTACCCAATGTGGGTGGCCCTACCCAATGTGGGTGGGAGACTGAATAAAACAAAAGGCAGGGGAAAAAGGAATGCACCCCTTTTGCTTTCTGCCTGTTTACTTGAGCGGGACATATGTCTTTTCCTGCCCTTGGACTGGGATTGACACCATTGGTTCTTCTGACTCACAGACTTTGGGACATGAATGGAAATTATACCACCAGCTATCTTGGGTTTACAGTTGGCAGACGGCAAATTGTGGGACTTCTCTTCTTCCATACTTGTCTGAGAAAATTTCTCATAATAAATCTCTTCATATGTATATGCTATTGGTTCCATTTCTCCAGAGAACCCCAACTAATATACTAATAAACTCTTGCCAAGTAAAGATTTTGATAGAGGTATCCCTGGTAAGTGGAAAGATTTATTGGACTGCTGTACTTTTTAAAGTTTCTAGGAAGCCATATACAGTGGCTGTATACTCAAGTGTCGACATACATCCAGGTTTTCCTGGGACTGTCCTGATTTATTTATGTTGTTGTCCTGGCATATCAATTAATAGCACCCCCTTTTACTTTCAAAGTATACTCAAAAATATGTACATCCTTTCCTACGGTTAGTACATGAAATGTTATGAGCATCCTATTAGTATGATTTTCTAAATGTCTTCAATTGTTATTCTGCCTTACTTATGCAACAGAAAATATACTACTTTTCTGCAGCATGCTAGCAATTCCTATAGACAGAGCATTCATAGTTGAGTGGGCAGGTGTGTATACAAACAATGGCAATGCACATGAAAAGGACTAGAAGGGAAGAGAAAGCTAGATCTCAAACTTGTTCACTGACTTCCACATCTGGTATTATTGTCCAAACCACCTTCATCTTTCATGAGGACCATTGCATTAATTCCTAAGTAGGTGAAAAGTACTGATCCTGCATGTGTCTATGAGGGTGTTGCCAAAATAGATTAACATTTAAGTCAGTGGGTTAGGAAAGGCAGAACTGCCCTAAATCTGGGTAGGCATCATCTAATCAGCGCCAGCACAGCTAAAATATAAAGCAGGCAGAAAAATCTGAAAGGGTATTCTTACTTAGCTTCTAGCTTACATCTTTCTCTTGTGCTGGATGCTTCCTGCCCTCAAACATCAGACTCCAACTTCTTCTGCTTTGGGACTCTGACTGACTTCCTTGCTCCTCGGTTTGCAGATGGCCTATTGTGGGACCTTGTGATGGTGTGAGTTAATGCTACTTAACAAACTCCCCTTTGTATATAACTCATTAGTTCTGTCCCTTTAGAGAACACTGACTAATACAGTAGGTTCCCATTTCTCCTGCTTTTAGCTGTTAGCATGCCATAGCCAAGATGAGCATTTTAGAAGCAAATTGGATCTTATCCTCTTGTTGTGAAATTAAATGAATGTACACTCCCAGATGCTCTGGAAAACAGACTTTGACAAAAGCTTATGGGCTAAGATTGTATTGAAGAGTTAAAAGCCAAGACAGAAGAAATGATAGAAAAGGAAAGTGAAACAGGGAAGGAGGAGAGGAAATGGAGGGAGACATGCTCTTGCCAACTTGTCATTCTTGGGTATTATGGTGATTGACTTCTCAATCTCATGGAACCGTCTCCCAAGGGGCCCTGTACAGTACTATGTATTGTGGATGGTGGTGGGGGCAGTGGTGGTGAAAAGACTTTATCTTCTACCTTCTTTCACTGAGGAGCTTTGCTTTTCAGCATTATATCTCCCCCACACTCCCAGGTTAAGCAACTAGGGGAGCCTCATGGGTCCTGAAATGATTATATATGTCTCTTCAGCCACAGTAAGAAAATAAAACATGGTGCTGGAGGGAGAGAGATATAACAGCAAGACATGAGGCAAGGTGCAATTGGGTTGTACTCCAGCAAATTTGGTTTGGTGGGGATCAGAATTGAGATGAAAAGCGTGGCCCAGAGCAGCCTCAGACACAGTGAGGCTGAGAGAATCTAAAATAGTGTAAAATAATGCAAAATCTGAAATGGTGTACAAAAGGGTTTTGACAGAGTAAGTTAATATTGAGTCATATTGAAAAGCATGCCGGTCATATTGAAAGCACCCAACAGATGTTACTAATCTATTATTTAGTGTTATTATTGATGAAATATTTGAAATAGGAGAGTAATGGTTATAAATACATTATAAATACTGTTCAGTTGACATACGGAGGTTTCTTGTATTTATGAAGAGTGTTTGCTAATTCATCAGTTCTGATCAAACATCTCCTTTGTTATTGAGTCGGTAAGCACAGTGATGAATAATCAAATATGGCCCCTATCTCCACAGGAAGGCAGAGTTAAACATGAATCAAGTACACGATTATGAATCAAGCCTTGACTTAGTTAAGGAAATAGAGTGTCCCCTAAGAACATATAGAAGAGGGATCTGATCTAGTTTTGGGGAGAGATGATTAAGAAAGTGCCCAGAAATGACAAATTAGCCAAGAGAGAAGGAAGAGAAAGGGCATCAAGGGTAGATAATTGCATGGATGTGAGGGTTAATTTTGTGTTAACTTGGACAGACTGTGGTACCCAGATTTTAGTCAAACACCAATCTAGATGTTGATGTTGATACTATTTAGATGAAATTAACATTTAAATTAGTAGACCTTGATTAAAGCAGATTAATTTCTATAGCATGGCATGCACCTCATCTTATCAGTTGAAAGCCTTGAAAGAAAATACTAATCCCCCTCCCCCCGCAACCAAAGAAGAAATTTGTCCTGAAGATTGCCTTGGGCATGAAAATGCAACACCAACTTTTGCCTGGGTCTTCAGCCTATGGCCTACCCTGCAGATTTTGGACTTGCCAATCCTCATAATCACATAAGCCAATTCTTCTCTGGTAAACCCCAAGTAATACAATTGGGGAAAGAGACCAGAAAGATCATAGCTTGTTCCAGATTCTTAACAAAAGTCACTGTGGTAGAGTAAGACAGGTAGTGTCAGTTGCAGCCTAGAGAGTGAGGAAGAGCCAGATATCCAGGGCCTTAAAAGAGTGGCACGAATTTTCATCTTTGAATGCAGTGGAAAAATCACCCTCTTATTTTAAGCTGGATTGGAAACATTTTACTTTAAAACCTGGATACTTATATAATATTATGAATGAAAGCTCAGGTAATCCTAAACTAGGCTAGGGCCAAAAAAGAGAAAAGTCAGTGAATGTTTCCTGAGCTGCCCCTGTTGTATTATCCTCCAGGTACAGATTTCCTGGAATATTGTAAAATGCCTGCAACAGTTACTAGTGAATTCCTGAAATCTCAGGAAAATGTCGTCTCCCTTACCTGCATCTGTAGCCATGGAAATGGTTTTGTATATGAGGCTAAATTATTACAAGCCAAAGAGGTAAGTCTCATTTTAAATTGATGCTCCTAATATTTAATGGGGTCTTCAAATCTGCTATAAAACCTATTCTAGTCTGCTAAGAGTCTCCTTTTCTCCCAGAGATCACAATATCTCATATCTTCTTCTTCCCTTAAAATCTCCCACCTCAACTCCCCACAGAACCCTCTTCTCCCTACTCAATTCCCAGTAGAAAACCTCTTCTCACATTTTATGATGAAAATAGACCTCAGAAAGGAACTCCTTCCAACTATTATCTAAACCCTTCTCAAGTCTCCACCACCAACTCCCCTTCTCCCTTCTATTTCAATAAAGGAAATGTCCCTCCATCTTTCAAAGATCAATTGTTAGGTTTCTGAGGTTTCTATCAACTTTTCTGTGGTCTACTCCAAGATTTTATTTCTTTGGTTTTTGTATTAGTTTGTTTTCACATTACTGTAAAGAAATACCTGAGATTGGGTAATTTATGAAGAAAAGAGGTTTAATTGGCTCATGGTTCCACAGGCTATACAGGAGGGATGGTGCTGCCACCTGCCCTGCTTCTGGGGAGGCCTCAAGAAGCTTACAATCATGGTAGAAGGCAAAGGACAGAGGAAAAGCCAGTACCTCTTACATGGCAGTAGTAGTAATAAGGGCATGGGGGGAAGGAAGGTATTTCACACTTCTTGTTTTTTTGAGATGGAGTTTCACTCTTGTTGCCCAGGCTGGAGTGCAATGGCGTAATCTCTGCTTACTGCAACCTCCACCTGCTGGGTTCAAGTGTAGCCTACGAAGTAGCTGGGATTACAAGCATGTGCCACCACCCCCAGCTAACTTTGTATTTTTAGTAGAGATGAAGTTTCACTATGTTGATCAGGCTGGTCTCAAACTCCTGACCTCAGGTGATGCACCTGCCTTGGCCTTCCAAAGTGCTGGGATTACAGGTGTAAGAACTCACTCACTATCATAAGAAGAGTACCAAGAGTAAGGCACTAAACCATTCATGAGAAACCACCCACATAATCAAATCACCTCTCACCAGGTCCCAAACCTAACACTGGGGATTGCAATTCAACATGAGATTTTGATGGGGCACAGATCAGTTATCCCTCTAATTCTTGTATGTGTAACTTCTCCCTCTCTACTTGATTATTTATAAGCATATAAAGAAAAAAATCACTTCAGTGTTTCCCATTAAGGATGAAAAAGAAAGAGGAGGGGTATCTATGTATGAATTATTTTTGTAGCTATGTGCTATTCTTTCTTCTGTCTTCTCTTCAAACAGTATACTCCTTATAACTGTGACATAATCCCTCTGTACCTGAGATAATAACTAAATTAATTCATCCTTGATCCAGTCATTAAACATTTACTTTTTTTAGATATGACTGTGTTTTCAGATACATAGTAATTAAGATAACAAATAATGAAGACTGCCTTACAGTCTTAAAATATAAAATGACATCTGCAGCAAGATGTTATAGTCTGTCCACTTCTGGAATTCAGTATTAGGAAGTCCACTAGCCCACAGATACTAAAAACAGTCTCTAAAATCAGATTCTTCTGTAATAATACTGTAGGCTACAGCTGTCTGGCTTTTTTGTCCCATTTCTAGAAGGTAAGGAAGAGACGTGCTAACTTTGGCTCTTTCATAGAATCCCTGATGCCCAAACCTACTCACAATCACCAAACCTTATAAAAGATTTTTTAGCCTTAGAATCCCCTGCAAACAGAAAGATTATTGTGTAATTTAGCGGGTTCTTAGAACAATGTCCCTGACCAAAAATATTACTCCAACTGACCCTGAAATAAATATAAGTCTAATCTGTTTGAGTTAACACTTTGATATGATGTCACTAAAATGTAAAATCATGTTGATTGGCTGTGTCCCCATGCAAATCTCACTTTGAATTCTAATAATCCCAGCATGCCAAGCACAGGGCCAGGTGGAGTTAGCAGTTTCCCCCATACTGTTCTCATGGTACTGAATAAATCTCTTGATCTGATGGTTTTATAAATGGGAGTTCCCCTGCACAAGCTCTCTCTTGTCTTCTGCCATGCAAGACATGCCTTTGTTCTTCTCTTCTGCCTTCTGCCATGATGTTGAGGCCTCTCTAGCCATGCTTAACTGTGAGTCCATCATCTTTCCTTTATAAATTATCTAATCTTGGATATATCTTTATTAGTAGCAGAAGAACAGACTAATACAGTAAATTGGTACCAGAAGTGGGTCACTGCTGTAAAGACACCTGAAAATGGGGAAGCAACTTTGGAACTGGGTAATAAGGAGAGGTTGTAACAGTTTGGAGGGCTCAGAAGAAGACAGGAAAACTTTCTGAAGATTTAGAGGGCTCAGAAGACAGAAAGATGTGGGGAAGTTTGGGACTTCCTAGAGACTTGTTGAATGGCTTTGACCAAAATGCTGATAGTGATATGGACAATAAAGTCCAGGATGTAGTGGTCTTAAATGGAGATGAGAAACTTGTTGGGCACTGGAGTAAAGGTCACTCTTGCTATGCAAAGAGACTGGCAGCATTTTGTCCCGGCCCTAGAGATCTGTAGATCTTTGAACTTGAGAGAGATTATTTAGGGTATCTGGCAGAAAAAAATTCCAAGCAGCAAAGCATTCAAGAAGTGACAGAACATAGAAGTTTGGAAAATTTTTAGCCTGATGATTCGATAGAAAAGAAAATCTCATTTTCTGAGTAGAAATTCAAGCATGCTGCAGAAATTTGCATAAGTAATGAGGATCCAAATGTTAATTGCCAAGACAATGGGGAAAATGTTACAGGGCATGTCAGATATCCTCACAGCAGCCCTTCCCATTAAAGGCCTGGAGGCCTAGAAGGGAAAAATCCTTTCATGGGCAGGGCCCAGGGACCCCCTGCTCTGTGCATCCTAGACACTGGGTGCCCTGCATCCCAGCTGTTCCATCAATGGCTAAAAGGGGTCAAGGTACAGCTCAGGCCATGGCTTCAGAGGGTGCAAGCCCCAAGTCTTGGCAGCTTACACCTGGTGTTGGGCCTGTGAGTACACAAAAGTCAATAACTGAGGCTTGGGAACTTCTGCCTAGATTTCAGAGGGTGCATGAAAATGCGTGGATACCCAGGCAGAAGTTTGCTGCAGGGGCAAGGCCCTCATGGAGAACCTCTGCTAGGGCAGTGCAGAAAAGAAAAGTGTGGTTTAGCCCCAACACAGAGTCCTCACTGGTGCACTGCCTAGTGGAGCTCTGAGAAGAGGGCCACTGTACTCCAGACCCTAGAATGGTAGATCCACCGACAGCTTGTACTATGTATCCAAAAAAGCTGAAGACACTAACACCAGCTCATGAAAGCAATGAGGAAGAGGGCTGTACCTGCAAAGCCACAGAAGCAGAGCTTTCCCAAGGCTATAGGAGCCCATCTTTTGCATCAGTGTGACCTGGATGTGAGACATGGAGTCAAAGGAGATCATTTTGGAGCTTTAAGATTTGATTGCCCTGCTGCATTTCAGACTTGCAGGGGGCCAGAAGCCCCTTTGTTTTGACCAATTTCTCCAATTCAGAATGAATATATTTACCCAATGCCTGTACCCCCCTTTTATCTAAGAAGTAACTTGCTTTTGATTTTTCAGGCTCATAGGCAGAAGGGACTTGCCTTGTCTCAGATGGTACTTTGGACTGTGGACTTTTGAGTTAATGCCAAAATAAGTTAAAATTTGGGAGGAAAGTTGTAAAGATATAATTGGTTGTGAAATGTGAGGACATGAGATTTGGGAGGGGGCAGGAGTGGAATGATATGGTTTGACTGTGTTCTACCAAAATCTCACCTTGAATTATCCTCACATGTCAAGGACAGGGCCAGGTGGAGATGATTGAATTATGGGGGCAGTTTTTCCCATACTGTTCTCATGGTACTAAAGACATCTCCTGAGATCTGGAGGTTTTATAAATAGGAGTGTCCTACAAGCTCTCTCTCGCCTGCTGCCATGTAAGACATGCCTTTGCTCTTCCTTCACTTTCCACCATGATTATGAGGCCTCTTCAGTCATGCTGAAGTGTCAGTCCATTAAACCTCTTTCCTTTATAAATAACCTAGTCTTGGGTACGTCTTTATTAGCAGTGTGAGAACAGACTAAAACACATGCCAATGTTTTAATTATTCATCTATTATCATATTCATTTACTTAATTAATACATATTATTAGCTGTTTTGAGGATAGAGCTGGATGAGCTCCCTGCCTTTGAATTACAGTAGTGGCCCCTTATCCCCCTTATCCTTGGGGAAGACTCTTAATGGATTCCTGAAACCACAGATAGTACCAAACACTGAATATCCTATATTTTTCTCATATAAACATACCAATAATAAAGTTTAATCTATAAATTTGCCACAGTAAAAGATTACCAAAAGTAATTTATAATAAAATAGAAGAATTCTAACAATACACTGTAATAATAGTTATGTAAATGTGGTCTCTCTCTTTCTCAAAATATCTTACTGTACTCTATTACCCTTCTTTTTGTGATGATGTGAGATAGTTACATGCCCACGTGCTGAGATGAAGTGAGATGAATGACATGGGCATTGTGATGTAGCATTAAAACTTATAAATTGTTCATTTCTGGAATTTTTTAATATTTTAAATAGTTGACCATGGGTAACCAAAATCATGGAAAGTGAAACCATGGACAAGGAGGGGACACTGTACTATTTATGTGCAAGAAAGACAAGTATTTATTATTGTTTAATGAGAAGCACAGAGTATAAGGAATAGTTTATGAAAGGATAACCAGATCAAGTCAGAGATGCTCCTAAATTTGGCTTGTGGAAGCTTCTCAAAAGAGATTACATATGGTTTAAAAACAAACCAAAAAAGTCTTAAAAGTGAAAATGCTAAAGAAAATATTACATTAATATCCTAGATCTGATTATTTTATTAGGTTGAAGGACCCAGATGAAATGGTATCCAATATGGAGGCACTCTGGGGAAGAGGTAAGCAGCAAGGTCGACAGAACAAAGACTGCTCCAATTGATATCTCCTTAGGTGATATCTCCACCTAAGGAATTCTATAATGTGGATTGGGCTCACAATATGGACATTACACATATTCTTTACTTCTCAACAGCCTTGTAATTTAGGTGCTCTTATTATTACCTGGATTTTAACAGAGGAGTAAACTGAGGCTCAATCTGATTGAATAACTTTCCCAAGTTTCCAACCTCAGATGGCAGTGGATCCAGGTGGAATCATTAATTTTATGTGTCAACTTGCCTGGGCCACAAGATGTCCGGCAATCTGGTTAAACATGATCTCTTAGTGTGTCTGTGAGAGTGTTTCCAGAAGAGTTTAGCCTTTGATTAGGTGGACTGAGTAAAGCACACAGCCATGCCCACCGTAGCTGGGCATCATCCAGTCCACTGAGAGCCTGAAGAGAGGAAAAAGATGTAAGAAAGGTGAATTTGCTGTCTGCCTGAGAGTGTGAACTGGGATATCAATCTTCTGCCCTGGGTGCTCCTGGTTCTCAGACCTTCAGACTTGCAGTGGAATCTACACCATTGGCTCTCCAGCTCTCAGGCCTTAACACTATACCACCAGCTTTCTCAGGAAAACCCTGACTACTACATCAGGATTCAAACTGAAACAATCTAATTTCAACCCTGTTGTCCTGACAATCACTCTACAGTGCCTCAAGCAGCAGCCAGGGTGGAGTTTTCAAAAGGTGAAAAGGAGTTAAGGCAATAATGCAGCAGGAAGATTCAAGGAAAGATGAAGAGAGGATGAGCAGTATCTGGCAGTCAAAGACGCAAGGCATTGTCTTCAGGGGCTAGAGTAACACTGGAAGGGCAATGGTTTACCTTCTCAGGGCATACCCAGAGGTGATGTGGCTTAGGAGCAGTCTTGCAGCTGAGGATTGCTGTTAACTATGGAATTAGGATGCCTGCCAACTTTCCATCAGCTTCTCTATCCAGATAAAAGTACAAAACTTCTTCACTGGATATTAGAGAAAAGTCTACAAGACAAACTCTTAAAACCTCTTGGATTTCAACAAACTTTGCCCAAGTGATAAGTTTCAGCTGTTTTTCCAAGTTAACATCCAGTTTTCACCCTTTGAATTTTTCCTTAAGGCTATAAAGTACATTTGGAAAACAATATTAATATGGAGGAAATTGCTACTTGTAGGGTTACAGAACTCTTGTTTGGATCATTTTATTGCCTTGCCAGTAAAACTTTAAAAACTTGATGATATATTTACTTTAAAATATTCTAGACTTTCCAACATTGATGATTCTGTAAACTGTGTACAGAATATCCTGATTTATAGATTGATTCATTTGCTGTTGAAAAACATATTTTTAAAAGTGAACATTACCCCCTTGATTTTTTAAGCTCTCATTTTAAATGGTGCAAGTAACTTTTGCTTTTCAATGGCAGTTTAATATTAGTTTTTCTAAACAACTCAAATACATGATGGAAATCCCCGTCGTTGCAGCTATGACTAATTTATCTTTAATTGCACACTGATATTGTGGAACTTCCTCTAAATTTTGGCAGTTTTCTACCATTCAGTGCAGCAATCTTTTCATGAGAAAAAAAAATATTTACTCCAAAGTGAAAACAGGTTTCTCTGTGTGTGTTCTAATATATTTGTCACTTTCCAGTTCCAGAATATTTTGACATTGAAAGTCCATTTGACCTTTATAGGTTTTGAAATGGCTATCATGTTTGAGCATGATTCCCCAAAATCTTTGAATTAGTGTTTGTTTAGGATTTTCCTTTCTGTAAATGCTGATATAAGGAAGGAAACAACATCAGGCTCCTTTGGAAAGGCATATTTGGATTGTGAATGTATTTATGGGGGTTACTAGCATATATACAGAAATATGAAGCTAAGATCTGAACAAACAAGACTGAATGAGTGTATAGAATCAATATATTCACTTTTAAGATGAGAAGATTCAGACTGAGAGAGGTTAAGAGGCATGCCCAATATTACAACATGGATAAATGAAACCTGCTTTCTTTAGGACCCAACACTCATGCTCATGCTACTAATTCACACTGACCCCACAGTTTGGCATTTCTGAATGAATTCCATTCATTGAAAAGGATATGAGGAAGGAAAAAAATGGAAATAGAAGAGTGATGAAATATTTCTGTGGCTTTGAGACAGTAAACAAATCATGCTTTAGTCAGCCATTTTCCTGCCTCCCACCCAGCTCGGAAAAACTGGTCAGACAATAAAGTATTTTTTTTAATTCCAGTAATACTGCAATTGTTTCAAGAACCAAAGAAAATAAATGTAAGACATGATCCTTGATCTGAGTGAAATATGCAATATAGATAGAAGAAAAATATGCACATAAACTAAGGAAAGAATGGTCTTATAAAGCCATATATTAGTAAGTGCAATTTTGCATGTAAATAAGCATGAAAATGCTGGACCAGGTCACAGGGATGGAATTGGGAATAGACTTTTATTGTAATCAGATGTACTACTCATGAAAGTTTACTTGAAAGAGAATAACTTTAACCAAATTGCAAAAAGAAAAGAAAATAGTTGGGAAAAGATGACACAACATGTTGGAATTCAAGGAGTGATGAGCTTAGCTTGACTTAAGTGAAGGAAAATAGAATTGGGAAAAATTATAGAGCAGAAAAGAGTAGAAACATTGGGAATTGGTAAAAATCATTAAATTCTGGATTTAAAAGTTTAATTTGATCATGAAAGCTAAAAAGATGGTTAATTAATGAAAACACTTTTAAAAATTGTGTCCTTTATCTCCAATGCAAAAGATCTTAAATCAGGCACATGACCTCCAATCTTTCAGTCAGTTCTATCTTAGTTCCGCATGCCAGGAGATTGAGTCATCCATAACTGCTCCCCCTTGCTCACACTCCCTCCCCCAATAAAATTTATACCAAGTTCCGGCAATTTTACTTTCTGGATATCTGTTAAGTTCATACAGTCCTCTCCATTGCTATACAATTCTAATACAAGTTCCCATTGTCTATATCCTGAATTAAGTTATTTAAATAAGTTAACATGTCTGCCTTTAGCCAACCATGCCACTCTGCAATCCAGTATCTCATTGCATTAAATATGATAATGTGGCCATGCAGCTAAAAACTTCTATACTTGTCCTGTAAAGCCTTCATCAGCAGTTCCTATCTATCTCTCCAGCCTTACCTTATTCTCTTTGTACCAGACACACTAACATTGCATCTTTACTTGTGCTCATGCTGATTTCTCTCATTACATGGCCTCTACTTTTTAGTGCTCTTTCCTTTTGGATTCTGTTAATGTGAACTAATTCTAATCAGCACATCCCATTGCATCCTCCCCTGAGTTACTTAACTAGGTCAAATCTGTGTGTTAAGTTCTTATAGCACCATTTACCTATCTCGAAGCACTTAACACTATTGCTATTTTACATTTATTTCTGTGATTATTTGATTAAGATCTATCACCGCCACTAGGATGCAAGTTCTATGAAGTCTGAGAATGGTTTGTTTTTCCTCACCATTATATTCCAAGTGCCAATAACAGTGCCTGGTGCATATTAGGCACTCAATTACGATGTGAATAAGTATATGATAACTAATATAACTGTTTCATCTTACTTTATGTCAAGTACTATTCTAAATCTTCTATTGTATTATCCCCTTTAATTTCCAAAACAACTCTATGAAGGTGCTCTAATTATTTTTCCATTCTGTAGAAGAATAAAGAGGTTAAACAAATTGTTCAAGCTCTTATGGCTAATAAGTGATAGAACCAGAATATAGAACCAGTCTGACTTCTAAGAATGCGTTCCCGACACTTACAGCTGCCTCTGTGCATTTGTCAAATGGATGAGTGACAGTAGAATAGTCAAATGAGCTAATGTCAGCAACAGTTCCTTTTTGGAAACAGTTGCTATTTGGAAAGAAGATGGAGGGAGAAAAGATACCTATATGACTGCAGTTGCAATCAGGTGTTTGGAACATGGTTGAGATTGATAATAGAAAAGATTGAAAATGCATAGTTTTTTTTTTCTTTTTTTTGTTTTTTTTTAGCTGGAGTATAGTGGTGTAATCATGGCTCACTGCAGCTTCCTTGGCTCAGAGGATCCTCCCATCTCAGCCTCTGGAGCAGCTAGGATTACAAGTGGGTACCACACAAAGCTTGGATAATTTTTAAAATTTTGCATAGAAAATGAAGTCTTTCTGTATTGCCCACAGTGCTCTTGAACTCCTGGACATAAGTCTTCATTCTGTCTTGGCCTCTCAAAGTGCTGAGATAACAGGCTTGAACCACTACACCTGGCTGAAAAAGCACATCATCAAGGCAGTAAAGAAACAAAACACAGACCTGAAAGAGAAGTTGACAGAAATTCTAAGAGCATGACCTATGGAACTTGGAAAAGTAATGCTGAGAGCCTTTTGTAAATGCTGGGGGCCCCCTCAATTTCAAAGATTTGGTCCATTACATTCCCTAAGTGAGTTTCACAAAATTTTCCCACATTTCCTTCCACAACTAGACACACCTATTGTAAGTTTTAAATCCCTCCATTTTTATCTTATTTTTTTAGGCTAGTACCTGGTATAGTTGGCTCTCTTGAGTATAATTTATTTTTGTTATTTTATGACAATTTAGCTATTATTTACCAATAATTGATATTTCAACAATTTCATTTTATTTCTTATTTCTCTTCAGAACAAAAACCAGGACTATCACTTATGAGGAATATGGATTTAGAAGCCAATTGCTGAAAGGTTAAAGTCCCTGACACCTGCTAAATTATTAACAATTTTACAAAGTTTTTGACATAGCTATATATTTTTTGTCTTGAAGTTTATTTAGTCAACACATGTTCAAAACATTATTTGCCTTTTAGAGATTTCACTAAGATAACCAGCCAGTATGTTTAATTATAATAAGAATATAAATTAACAGAATATGAAAAAATAGTGGCTCTATTTTTTCATATTCTGTTAATTTATATTCTTATTATAATTAAAAAGCCATGGCAAAGTGAAACTGTTCAGAAGTACCACTTACAAGATTCTATAAAGCCTATTCTTAAAGTTTTATTGATAAATACACATTCACTTTCTAAGAAACAAGGGCAATCCAACTATGAAAGCACATGGTAATATGCCTGAAATGCTCTAACATGAGTAGTGGGTACAGTGTAAGAAAGCCATTCACCTGTATCATGTAGAATCAAGCAAAATGGGTTTCTTTCACTTTTTTTTAACACAGTTGTGACAATGCAAACTTCTATTGTGGATGCTTTCTCAAATGAACTTTAAAAGCATTATCACCTGGGTTGTCTCTGTTCTATTTCACAAAAATTCTTGAGAGGAAAAAGTTGATCATGAAAAAATATCTACTTGTAACAGATGTGTTTGTTTTGTGTTGTTAGGTTTGTGTTTGCTAGGAAGTAATGGAAAGAAAGACTGTATGATTGCAGGTATAAATTAGCAAGGAAGGGTGTAAACTCTATAGCCATATTGCCACATTTTAAGTTATGTAGCTTTGAAAATGTTACTTGATCTTTGTATCTCTTTTTCAGTAGGTAGAATAGGATAAGAGTAATAGCAAAAAACAAACAAGCCCATTCAAAAGTGGGCAAAGGATACGAACAGACACTTTACAAAAGAAGACATACATGAGGCCAATAAACATATGAAAAAATGCTCATCATCACTGGTCATTAGAGAAATGCAAATCAAAACTACATT
>CAUYQU010041766.1:0-25408 GCA_963574635.1 Cheracebus regulus
CTCCCGGGAGGTCACCATATTGATGCCGAACTTAGTGCGGACACCCGATCGGCATAGCGCACTGCAGCCCAGAACTCCTGGGCTCAAGCGATCCTCCCACCTCAGCCTCCCGGGTAGCTGGGACTACAGGCACGCGCCACCGTGCCCGGCAATATATATATAGTTTTGAGATGGAATTTCACTCTGTTGCCCAAGCTGGAGTGCAATGGCATGATCTCGGCTTACCGCAACCTCCACCTCCCAGGTTTAAGCGATCCTGGTAGAACTATAGTTTCAGTTCTATCATGTAAATTGTTATTCACATTCTAGTATTAACTACATTTGATTTATCTACTCTTCTATTAATGAACATTAGATTTATTTATTTAGAAACAGGGTCTCACTCTGTTGCCCAGGCTGGAGTGCAATGGCGTGATCATAGCTCACTGCAATCTTGAACTCCTGAGCTCAAGCCTTACACAATCCTCCTGCCTCAGCCTCTCAAGTAGCTGAGACTACAGGCATGAGCCACCATGCCTGGCTGATTTTTTTTTTTTAAGAGATGGGGTCTGACTATGTTGCCTGGACTGGTCTCAAACTTCTGGCCTCAAGTGATCCTCCCAACTCAGGATGAAAATGTTTTTAAATTATACTATGATGATGGCTCACAACTCTGTGAATACACTAAAAACTATGAAATTGTCCACTTTAAATCAGTTAACTGTTTTATACATAAATTATATCTGGATAAAGCTTTTTTTTTTTTTTTTAATTTATAGATGTTACCAGGTTGGAGTGCAGTGGTTCGATATCAGCTTGTGGTAACCTCCGCTTCTCAGGTTCAAGCGATTATCATGCCTCAGCCTCCTGAGTAGCTGGGATTATGGGCACTCGCCACCACACCTGGCTAATTTTTGTATTTTTAAAGAGATGGGGTTTCACCATGTTGGCCAGGCTGGTCTCAAACTCCTGACCTCAAGTGATCCGCCCACCTCGGCCTCTCAAAGTGCTGGGGTTTCAGATGTGAGCCACCATGCCTGGCCTAAAGCCTTTTTTTTTTTTTCTTCTGAGATGGAGTCTCATTCTGTCCCCAGGCTGGAGTGCAGTGCCACAATCTCGGCTCACTGCAACCTCCGCCTCCTGTGTTCAAGCGATTCTCCTGCCTCAGCCTCCCAAGTAGCTGAGATTACAGGTGCGTGCCACCACGTTGGGCTAATTTTTTTTGTATTTTTAGTAGAGATGGGGTTTCACCGTGTTAGCCAAGATGGTCTCGATCTCCTGACCTCATAATCCCTCTGCCTCGGCCTCCCAAAATGCTGGGATTATAGGCGTGAGCCACCACACCCAGCCTAGCTTTTTTCTTTTTTTCTTTTTTTTAAGTAAACCTGTTATTAGTATACAGTGAGGCTGATGCATAGGAGTAGCAAGCTAATATGGACTGAATTGTTTCTCCTTAAAATTCATCTGTTGAAGTCCTAACTCCCGGCACCTCCAAATGTCACACTATGGTGGAGATAGAGCCTTTGAAGAGGTAAGTAAATTAAAATGAGGTCATTAGTGTGGCACTCAGCCAATATGGCTGGTGTGTTGATAAGACGAGGTGGCTCACACCTGTAAATCCCAGTACTGTGAGAGGCTGAGATGGGAGGATCTCTTGAGCCCTGGAGTTTGAGAGCAGCCTGAGTAACATAGTGAGACCCCTATCTCTACAAAAAACTTCACAAAAATTAGCTAGGTATGGTGTCACGCACCTGTAATTCCAGCTGCTTGGGCAGCTGAGGTGGGAGGGTTGCTTCAATCTAGGAGATCAAGGCTGCAGTGAGATGTGATTGTGCCATTGCACTCCAGCCTGGGTAGAGCAAGTCCCCGTCACACACACACAAAAAAAGAGGCCAGGCGCAGTGGGTCACGTCTGTAATCCTAGCACTTTGGGAGGCCGAAGTGGGTGGATCACCTGAGGTCAGGAGTTCAAGACCAGCCTGGCCATCATGGTGAAACGCCATCTTTAAAAAAAAAAAAAAAAGAAAGAAAAGAAAAGAAAGAAAAGAAATGAGGACTTATGCACACAGAGAAAACACCACGTGAAGATGTAGAGGGAAGACGGCCATCTCCAAGCGGAGGGGGAGGCCTAAGAAAACCAACCCTGCTGAAACCTTGATCTCAGACTTCTCGACTACAGAACTGTGAGAAAATACAGTTCTATTGTTTAAGGCACTCAGAAAAACAAAAATGTTTCTAGGGCCCACAGCCAGTACAAATGTGTGAAGAATGTGGTGCTCCCAGGGTGCAGAGTGATCTAGTATGAGAAGATGAGCTGAGAGTATGGACTCCACTTAAAGCAGCAGGTTCTCAACCATGATAATCAGGAGACAATTTGGGTTGTCACTGTGGGTGAGGGGGGTACCTCTGGCATTTAGTGGGTACAGACCAGGGATGCTGACTACCATCCTACTGTGCACAGGGCAGCCTGCACCAGCCAAGACTGAGGAATGCCTGATTTAAAGGAAATGAAATTGTTTTTTTGATGTCCCTGATTCTACTCTGGTCTTTGATGCTGTGATCCCTAAACTAGGTTTTAAATACCAGAGTGGTTTTATCTGACTTTCATTTTTTTTTTTTTTTTTGTATTTTAGTAGAGAACATGGCTCCTGGGTTCAGGCTATCCTCCCACCTCAGTCTCCTGAGTTGCTGGGACTACAGGCACATACCACTATGCTCAGCCAATTTTTGTATTTTTTTTTTAGAGATGGGTTTTTGCCATGTTGCTCAGGCTGGTCTCAAACTCCTGGACTCAAGTGATGCACCCATCTCAGCCTCTCAAAATGTTGGGTTTACAGGAGTGAGCCATCGTACCTGATTAATTTTTCTTTTTTTTTTTTTTAACTGAAAATTACCAGATCAACACCTGGTTAATTTGGATTTTTTTTTTTAAGACAGACTTTTGCTCTTGTTAACCAGACTGGAGTGCAACGGCGTGATCTCAGCTCACTGCAACCTCTGCCTGGTTCAAGTGATTCTCCTGCCTCAGTCTCCCAAGTAGCTGGGATTATAGGCATGCACCACCACACCTAGCTAATTTTGTATTTTTAGTAGAGACAGGGTTTCTCCATGTTGGTCAAGCTCATCTCAAACTCCCGACCTCAGATGATCCGCCTACCTCGGCCTCCCAAAGTGCTGGGATTACAGGTGTGAGCCATCACACTCGGCTAATTTGGATTTTTAAAGGACATCTCTGTTGTATGGAGAACGAATTGAAAGGATATAAGAGAAGAATCAGACCAGTGGGAGGCTGTTGCAGACATCCACTTGAGAGAAGATGGTGACCTGAACTTGACTTGGTGGCAGTCGGACAAAGACAAGTGAACAGATGGTTAATCACAGAGAGCCTCTGTTGTCCATTGTCTGGACCAAGGGATTTCACTTGGGGTGACTGAATGGACTTCAGGAAGCCATTCAGAATAATAATTAAATTAAAAATTTAATTTTTATTTATGAGTTTTGTGAGATGAAGTCTCACTCTGTTGCCCAGGCTAGAGTACAGTGGCACCATCTTGGCTCACTGCAACCTCCACCTGCCTGGTTCAATCAGTTCTCCTGCTTCCGTCTCCTGAGTAGCTCCCAAGAATCTGTAGGTAAAGAAACCCTCGGCTGGGCACAGTGGCTTATGTCTGTAATCCCAGAACTTTGGGAGGCCAAGGCGGGCAGATCATGAGGTCAGGAGATCAAGACCATCTTGGCCAACATGGTGAAACCCCATCTCTACTAAAAATACAAAAATTAGGTGGGCGTGGTGGCACATGTCTGTAGTCCCAGCTACTCCAGAGGCTGAGGCAGGACAATCTCTTGAAGCTGGGAGGCGGAGGTTGCAGTGAGTGGAGATCACACCACTGCACTCCAGCGTGGTGACAGAGCAAGACTCTGTCTCAAAAAAAAAAAAAGAAGAAACACTTGCCGGGCGCTACTCAGGAAGCTGAGGCTGGAGAATCGCTTGAACCCAGGAGGCAGAGGTTGCAATGAGCCAAGATTGTATCACCGCACTCCAGGCTAGGCGGCAGAGTGAGACTCCATCAAAAAAAAAAAAATTTTTAGAGACAGGGTCTTGCTACGTTTCCCAGGCTGGACTAAAACTCCTAGGCTCAAGCAATTCTTTCGCCTAAGCCTCCAGACAGAGTAGCTAAGCCTACAGGCACGCACCACTACATCCAGCTCCCTGTACCTTATTGGTGGGAATGTAACATGGTGCAGCCACTGTGCAAAATAGTTTGATGATTCCTCAGAAAGTTAAACAATGAATTATCATATGACTCAACAGTTTCACTCCGACGTTATTTACCCAAAATAACTGGAAACAGGGATTCAAATAGGTCCTTGAATGACAGTGTTGATGGCAGCAACCAAAAGCTAGTAACAACCAAAGTTGTCACAGTAGCCTAAAGCTAGAAACAACCCAAGTGTCCAACAGAGGAATATATACATGAAATGGGGATATGTACAGTAAAACAACGTTCAGCCACAGTGAAGTTGATACTGTCTACAACATGGATAAACCTGGAAAACATTATGCTAAGTGAACTAAGCCAGATACAAAAGTACAAATATTGTAGAATTTCACTTATATGAAATATCTAGAAAAGGTCAATTCACAAAGACAGAAAGTCGATTGGGGGTTACCAAAGGGGTGCAGGAATGGGATGAAGGAGTCATTGCTTAATGGTTACAGAGTTTCTGTTTGGGTGTGATGAAATAGTTTTGAAAAGAGATAATGGTGATGGTTGCACAGTATCGTACATGTGTGTAATTAATGCCTTTGAACTGTACACTTAAAAATGAATAAAACTGCCAAAAAAAAAAAAAAAAACGACAACTGAAACTACTTTTGTGGTACTACTACAACTCTGTTCGCAGTAGAAAGTGTTGATACAGAAGGGGCAAACAGCTGTGAAGGACAGAGAGTCTGGGGTGACTTCTTATAGTTGGCAATGTTTTGAGAAAGTTGCCTAGGGGATGCAGTTGTGAGTAAGATTTAAGAGTAAGATTTTCATCTTTTTTTTTTTTTTTGAGACAGAGTTTCGCTCTTGTTCCCCAGGCTGGTGTGTAATGGCACAATCTTGGCTCACGGCAACCTCTGCCTCCTGGGTTTCAAGCAATTCTCCTGCCGCAGCCTTCCAAGTAGCTAGGATTACATGCATGTGAAACCACACCTGGTTAATTTTGTATTTTTAGTAGAGACAGAGTTTTTCCATGTTGGTCAGGCTGGTATCGAACTCCTGATCTCAGGTGATCTGCCCACCTTGGTCTCCCAATGTTCTGGTATTACAGGCATGAGCCACCACATTTTTACAAGCAGAAACGGGAGGAATAGTTCCTGGCGAGCTCTGAGACTTACTTTCTTAAGAACCGAGGAGCCTGGGCTATACTCTTGGCTCTGTTATCAACTAGCTCCGTGACCTTGGGACCCACTATGCCTCAGCCTTCTCATCTGCAAAACTCTTGATAGTAATGATATCTCCAGGCTAGGGTCACTGTGAGGATAAATTAGCTAATACATGTAAGTGTTTAGTTTACTAGTGATACACAGTAAATGTTATATATGTCAGCTATGTTTAATTAAAATTTTTTTAACTTTTTTAATTAAAAAAATATATATATGAGATGGGGCCATGCTGCCCAGGGTGGTCTGGAACTCCTGGGAACAAGCATTGCACCCACCTGGCCTTCCAAAGTGGTGTGACTAAAAGTGTGAGAGCCACTTTGCCTGGCCTTGATTTTTATTTTCTTCTGATATTTTTTTCAACCACAATAAACATTAATTTTCTTTTTCTTTTTCTTTTTTTTTAAAGATGGGGTTTCACCATGATGGTCAGGCTGGTCTTGAACTCCTGACCTCAGGTGACCCACCCACCTTGGCCTCCCAAAGTGCTAGGATTACAGGCTTGAGCCACTGCGCCTGGCCAATAAACATTAATTTTCATTAGAAAGTTTCAGGGCTGGGCGCAGTGGCTCGCACCTGTAATCCCAGCAGTTTGGGAGGCCAGGGCAGGAGGATTGCTTGAATCCAGGAATTCAACACCACCCTGGGCAACATGGTGAAACTCTGCCGGGTGTGGTGGTGGCGCCTGTACTTCCAGCTACTGGGAAGATGGAGGCGAAGGATCGCTTGAGCCTGGGAAGCCAGGGTTGCAGTGAGCCATGATCTCACCACTGCACTCCAGCCTGGGCGACAGAGCCAGACCCTGACTTAAAAAAAAAAAAAAAAAAGGCTGGGCATAGTAGCTCACGCCTGTAATCCCAGCACTTTCGGAGGCCGAGACGGGTGGATCATAAGGTCAGGAGTTCGAGACCAGCCTACCAACATAGCGAAACCCCGTCTCTACTAAAAATACAAAAATTTGCCAGGTGTGGTGGCGCGCGCCTGTAGTTCCAGCTACTGCAGAGGCTTAGGCAGGAGAATTGCTTGAACCCGGGAGGCGGAGGTTGCAGTGAGCCGAGATTGCGCCATTGCACTCCAGTTTGGGCAACACAGTGAGACTCCATCTCAAAAAAAAGAAAGAAAAAAAAGGAAGAGAGAAAGAAAGATTACTTAGTATTTTACCCCCATAAACAAGAAACAGATTAAAGAAAGACTACTTAGAATTTTACCCCCCAGAAACAATCACAGCTAACTGCTTATTGTATTTTATTCCACAGTTTTTTTTCTATATAAATATCCATATCTAGAGTTTATAAATGCAACTCTTTAGACTTTCTCACCCCTCGCATCCTCCTCAAATATTCCCACCGTTTTGAGGCCGGAGACAATGGCATTTGCTTACCTAAAATAAAGCCCTGCCCCTTGATATCGTCACACGAAACCACGCCCCAGATTGTCGCCTGCGCACTCTTAAGAGGTCGCACCGGGGAAAGCAGCAGGGACTCTCGAACGGAAGTGACGCTTGGCACATGCGCAGTGACGACGAGGAGGTTGCGAAAAGTTAAGGGCGGGACTGCACGGTGTGCTCACTTCCGGAAGTGGCTTCTGCGACAACATGCTTGCGGAGCTCGGCTTAATCGGGACCATAGGCGAGGATGACGAGGTGCCAGTGGAGCCCGAGTCTGACTCTGGTGACGAGGAGGAGGAGGTATGAGCACGGTTCTGGTCCTTTGTGTTTCTTTGCTTCCCTTCCCCGGGATTTCTCAGGTCCCTGTCCTCGAATCCTCATCATCCTCTGCCAGCCCGGGAAGTTTCCCGAAAAGGATTTCACCAGGACCCCAAGATCTTCCTCAGTTTTCCCTCCACTAGCTTTTCTCCACGTCCATCTGCTTCTTTGGCTGTGTTGTTCCCTGTCTCCATGTTGAACTCAGTATCCATTCACTGAAGAGATATTTAACCACGCCCTGTGTAAGAGACATAGAGAGGTGAAGTCAGCCCTGGTTCCTGCTCAGGGTGCCATGGTTGTCTGTCATATGTTCATCCAGCCAGTGTTTATTGAATACTTACGCGTGCTAGACTCAGTGTTAAGCGTTGGGGACGTAGCAGTGAACAAGATGAGTGACAGCCTCCTGCAGTGCGTGGTGATGTGGGGACTTGCAGACATTAAGCAGTATGGCAGTTAAAGAGGGATCAGTGTTCTGAAAAAAGTGCTTGCCTTCAAGCAGTCAGCCCAGATGTTGTCCCCTCTGCACTCTCATCTGTCCACTTGATACGTTTATTCGGATGTCCCACGGCCTCTACAAATTCAACTCCTCTGAGGCTGAACTTGTGTTCAGTTCACTGCCATCTTGTTCCCTTCTCAAGCCAGAAACCTTAGAGTTGTTCTTGACAGTTTTTTCTTCCTCACCACCTCCAGTGCTCTGCAGGCTAGCTCATGAATCACTCTTAAGCTTCTCCCTCCTCTCTCCATTCACACTGTACCCACCCTATCTCTGGCCACTGCCATCTCATGTCTGCACACTAGCAGTCCAAACATACCTCATCTTCATCTCTTTCTCTTGTCCCCTTCCAGTGTATTTTTTGCTTAGCAGCAGAGGGATCTCTTTGTGATACAGTCACATTAGAGACCTTACTTGCTTAAAACTCTGCAACCAGCCTTTCAAGGTCCTTCACGATCTTGTCCTTTCCACCCTGACTTTGATTTCTTATGGCTGTCATCTTCATGACCAACACTCCAGTCTCATTTACTTCATTTTTTTGTTTTTGAGATAGAGTCTTGCTCTGTCACCCAGGTGGAGTGCGGTGGCACAATCTTGGCTCACTGCAGCCTCCACCTCCTGGGTTCAAGGGATCCTCCTGCCTTAGCCTCCCTAGTACCTGGGACTACAGGCATGTGCCACCACTCCTGCCTAATTTTTTTGTATTTTTAGTAGAGACGAGGTTTCACCATGTTGGCTAGGCTGATCTCGAACTCCTGACTTCTCAGGTGATCCATCCGCCTCAACCTCCCACAGTGCTGGGATTATGGGCATGAGCCACCGCACTCGGCCCAATACGTTGTTATTAACTGCAGTCGCCATGCTGTATGTTGGATCCCCAGAACTTGTACATTGCAAAACTGAAGAGTGTATACCCTGGGACCAACATCTCTTCATTTCTACCACATCCCAGCCCTTGGCAACCACCATTCTTCTCTCCGTTTCTATGAATTTGATTTTTTTTTTTTTTTTTGATTCTGTATGCATTCTGTAGTGAGAAATGCAGTGTTCTGTATATGTTCATTGGGATGAAGCTTTATTTATTTATTTTGAGATGGAGTCTTGCTCTCTTGCCCCAGCTGGAATGCAGTGGCATGATTTTGGCTCACTGCAACCTCTGCCTCCCAGGTTCAAGCAATTCTCTGCATCAGCCTCCCGAGTAGCTGGGACTACAGGCGCGTGCCACCACGCCTTGCTAATTTTTTTGTATTTTTAGTAGAGATAGGGTTTCACCATCTTGGCCAGGCTGGTCTTGAACTCCTGACCTCGCGATCCACCCACCTCAGCCTCCCAAAGTGCTGGGATTACAGATATGAGCTACCACACCTGGCTGGGATGAAGCTTTTTAATTGTGCTGTTCAAATATTCTACAGATTTACTTATTTTTGGTCTGCTTGATTTATCAGTTGCTGAGAGAGGTATGACTCCCATTTCCTTCTTCCTATTTTTTTTTTCTTGAGACGTTGTCTTGCTCTATTGCCCAGGCTGTAATGCAGTGATGCAATTTCGGCTAACCACAACCTCTGCCTCCTGAGTTCAAGCGATTCTGCTGCGTCAGCCTCCTGAGTTAGCTGGGATTACAGGTGTGTGCCATCTCACCCAGCTAATTCTTTTGTATTTTTTTGTAGAGACTGGGTTTCACCATGTTGGTTAGGCTGGTCTTGAACTCCTGACCTCAAATGATCTGCCTGCCTCGGCCTCCTAAAGTGCTGGGATTACAGGCGTGAGCCACCAAGTCTGGCCCTTCTTCCTTTCTGTTGTTCTTCATCTCTGCCCCAAAGTCACTCTGTCTCTTACTTTTCCCAGGGGCCCATCGTGCTGGGCAGACGACAGAAAGCCTTGGGGAAGAACCGCAGTGCTGATTTCAATCCTGACTTTGTTTTCACTGAGAAGGAGGGGACTTACGATGGCAGCTGGGCCCTGGCTGATGTCATGAGCCAACTCAAGAAGAAGGTGAGACTGGCAGTGACGGACAGTTCCAGACCTTGGGCTAGTAAGACTGAACAGTGGGTTTCAGGGCCTAGCCCTGACCTGACTGATCATCTGTTTACATTCAGTAGATATGAGAACTCCTTTGAAAATATCTGGTATCTGGCCAGGCGTGATGGCTCATGCCTGTAATCCCAGCACTTTGGAAGGCTGAGGCAGGCAGATCATGAGGTCAGGAGTTTGAGACTAGTCTGATCAACATGGTGAAACCGTCTCTACTAAAAATACAAAAAATTAGCCAGAATGGTGTTATGCACCTGTAATGCCAGCTACTCAGGAGGCTGAGGCAGGAGAAACACTTAAACCTGGGAGGTGGATGTTGCAGTGAGCTGAGATTGTGCCACCGTACTCCAGCCTGGGCAACAGAGCAAGACTCCATCTCATAAAAAATAAAATATCTGGTATAGCTTTGATGAGATGGGCACACGGATCACAAATGACTCACTGTCCTTATTTTTTTTTTGTCCGAGTCTGCTTGCTTGGGAAGACTCGTCATCTTGATTGATACCAAACAGAGTATAAGCACTTGCCAGGTGGTGTCCTGTGGTGTCACTGTGCAGAGCCCCTGGTTCCCACACAGCACAGCCAAAGCTACCACAAATGTCATTGTCATCTGCTTGTTTGCCAAGAGTTCGTGGCTTTCTGTGCATCTGGTTAAACTAGGAGATGCATCCAAGTTATTTTCTATTTCATATGCTTCAAAGAGAAATATTGCCTGTCCAGAACAGTTTAATCTAGGCTCTGCTGGTCCTTATTCTGATTGAAATAAACCAGTATTGCCTTTTCAAGATCATCTGGAGGAGATTTTAAAATTTACATGTATATATATATATTTTTTTTTTCAGAGAATGACAAATTTTTCTTTTTCAAATTAATTATGAAGTATTTGTTTTCTTACTTGATGTTTCAATGAAAATTTCTTTTTTCACCTCTTTATTTTTATCTGCAGAGAGCAGCCACTACATTAGATGAGAAGATTGAGAAAATTCGAAAGAAAAGGAAAACGGAGGTGAGAAGAAAAGTGGCTGCTTCTCATTGTTATGCCCCACACTTTTCTCTCACTGCAACCCCAGCATCTCTCTGGAAGCCCTTACAGAGCTGGGGGTGGCTGGGCCAGGCTCGCTCTTCTGTGTGTTTGCTGTGAATCTATACTGAGAATCCCCACAGCCGTCCATTCAGGCTGGAGAGCTTCCTATTGCTCTATTTAGGTTCTGGATTTGTCGAATTTTGTCATCACCCTTGCTTTAATTTTTTCCCCAGGATAAAGAAGCCAAGTCTGGGAAGTTGGAGAAGGAGAAAGAAGCAAAGGAGGGCTCTGAACCAAAAGAGCAGGAAGACCTTCAAGGGAATGATAAGGAAGGCTCAGAAGATGAAGCCTCAGAGACCGACTACTCGTCGGCTGATGAGAACATCCTCACCAAAGCAGGTAGACGTTACGGCAGAGGTGTCAGTAACGGGGACAGGAGATCAGAAGGCATCCTCCGTTACTTTGTAGAGTTTCTTCTACTCTTTTGCACAGTTCTTCTTAAGATATTCTGCCTGCTACATTGAACTCCTTTCTTTTTTTTTTTTCTTAAAGAGATGTTGGTTGGGCACGGTGGCTCATGCCTGTAATCCCAGTACTTTGGGAGGCCGAAGTGGGTGGATTGCTTGAAGTCAGGAGTTTAAGACCAGCCTGGGCAACATGGTTAAACCCCATCTCTACTAAAAATACAAAAATTAGCCAGGTGTGGTGGCATGCGCCTGTAATCCCAGCTACTCAGGTGGCTGAGGCACGAGAATCACTTGAACCTCGGAGGGGGAGGTTACAGAGAGCCGAGATCTTGCCACTGTACTCCAGCCTGGGCCACAGAATGAGACCCTGTCTCAAACAAAACAAAACAAAACTAAACAAAACAGATGTGGTCTCACTTCATCCACAGGCTGGAGTGCAGTGGGGCAATCACAGCTCACTGCAAGGCTTGAACTCATGGACTCAAGTGATCCTCCTGCCTTAGCTTCTTCCTAAGTTGCTGGGCCTACAGGTGCATGGCCGTGCACCTGGCTAATTTTTTTTTTTTTTTTTTAGGGATGGGGTCTTGCTTTGTTGCCCAGGCTAGTCTCAAACTTCTAGACTCAAGCAGTCTTCTTGCCTTGACCTCCAAAAGTGCTAGGATTATAGGCGTGAGCCACTGTGCCCACCTAATCGTTTCTTTTAGGTTCTCTTTTCTCTTGGGATTTTGTTTGGGTTTTTGTTCTTTGTAGGCAGTTTACTCTTTTCCCATCTAGCCCCACATGGCTGCTGGATGTGTCAATGATACAAACTCATTTGGGGTGACGTATTCAGATGGGTATAGCCACATAGTGGGTGCTTAATAAGTGTTTCTTTCTTTCTTTTTTTTTTTTTTTGAGATGGAGTCTTAGTCTGTTGCCCAGGCTGGAGTGCTGTGGTGCAATTTCTGCTCACTGCCACCTCCGCCTCCTGGGTTCAGGCAATTCTCCTGTCTCAGCCTCCCAAGTAGCTGGGACTACAGGCACACACCACCACACCTGGCTAATTTTTGTATTTTTAGTAGAGATAGGGTGTCATCATATTGGTCAGGCTGGTCTCGAACTCCTGACCTCAGGTGATCACCTGGCTCGGCCTCCCAGAGTGCTGAGATTTTAGGTGTGAGCCACTGCACCCACCCTGAATAAGTATTTCTTGCAGAAATGCATGGAAAAAATCATAATACAGTGGAGTGGTCAAGAGCCTGGTCTCTGGACCAGAGTCACTGGGTTAGCTTTCTCTCTGACCTTAGGCAAGTCATTTCATCATGCTGCTACAAGTGTCCTCATCTGTGAAACGAGGCTGATGATGGTCACTCCTCAGAGGCTGATGTGTGGCATTGGCACTTAGGACAGCGTCCAGCAGAATGCAGGTGCATTGTAAGTCTGAGCCATGCTTATCAGCTATATTTTTCTCCATAGATACACTCAAAGTAAAGGATCGGAAAAAGAAGAAGAAAGGACAGGTGAGCTTGGGCCTGCAGGACAGTGTGCAGTGCGTTGGCAACCCAAAAGGAGTTTAAGGTCATTTGGTTTTCTTGGCCCTTTTTGTTGAATTCTCATCTCTCTTTTGGTTTTCTGGTATAGGAAGCAGGAGGATTTTTTGAAGACGCATCTCAGTATGATGAAAACCTCTCGTTCCAGGACATGAACCTTTCCCGCCCTCTTCTGAAGGTAGCAGCTTCTTGTAAAAAAATTTTTTTTGCAAAAGCAGGGTCTTGCTATGTTGCCCAAGTTGGTCTCAAATTCCTGGCATCAAGCATTCCTCCTGCCTCGACCTCCCAAAGTGCTGAGATTTGAGCCACTGTGCCTGGCCAGTAGTGGCTTATTTTGGCAACCATGGGATTATTGCAGCCACCCCTAACTGGACTTTCTGCTTCTCTTTGCCTCCCTCACCTCTCTTGTCCACACAGTTGCCAGAGAACTCTCTTAAGCAATGAGTTCCATCACGTCCCTCCTCTTCTCTTAAGTCCTTCAGTACCCGCCAGTCTCACTTGGCTTAAAAGCCCAAGTCCTTACGTTGACCTATAAGGCTCTGCCCCTTCTGGCCCCCTCTGATGACTCCTCCGGACACTCATTCTGCTCTGGCCACACTGGCCTCCTTCCTGGCCCTCAAACAGGTCAGGCCTCCTCTTCCTTAGGGCCCTTGTACTTGCTGTTCCCTCTGCCTGGAAGACTCTTCAAGAAATCTTTTGGGGTGCTCTCTAACTTCCTTCAGGGTTCAACTCAGTATCCCTTGCTCAGTGAGACCTTCCTGGGCAGCCCTACTGTGAATTACACTCCCTTGCAGCCCCCCTGCCCGCCCCGCCTCTCTGACAGCTGCATTGTTTTCCGCAGCATTTATCTCCATATGATGTGTGTTTGGTTTTTGGTCTGTTTCTACCAGACTGGAATCCTGAGGGCAGGGTTTTTATTTCTTTAATTTACTGCTGTGTCCTCTGTGTCTAGAACAGCACCTCACACTTAGTAGGTGCTCAGTGAATGTTTGTGGAATGAATGATTGGTGGGGATTGGCGTGGTTACCACTTGTCTGGAAACCTGCCCTGTTTGTGTTATGCTGAGACCTACCCCACTCAACCCTGTCTGACCCAGTCTTTTTTCCTCAGGCCATTACAGCCATGGGCTTCAAGCAGCCCACCCCGATCCAGAAGGCGTGCATACCTGTGGGTCTGTTGGGGAAGGACATCTGTGCCTGTGCAGCCACTGGGACAGGTAAAAAAGGATAGGGACCCAGGGTGGGCGGAAGGGTGTTACCCAGGGCGGAGCTCTAGGTTGACTTAGCAGAAGGCTGGTTTGCTAAATATTCTTGGTTTTTTGAACCCTTTTGTTTTGATTTTTTATTTTGTAGAGATGAGAATCTCACTTTGTTGTCCAGGCTGGTCTCAAATTCCTAGGTTCAGGTTTAAGTGATCCTTCCATGTTGGCCTCCCAAAGTGCTGGGGTTGCAGGCATGAGCCACTAGGCCTGGCGATAACATTTTTTTAACACTAGAAAGATATACTGGTACAATTGAGAGAGTAAAAACTTTTAAATTTTTAACAGTTTTATTTTGAAGTATTTGTAGATCAATGGCAAATTGCAGAAATAGCATATAAGGTCCCTTGAACGCTTCACCACTGGTGACATCCCACATAGCTGTAGGATAAAATCGAAAACAGGAAATTGGCACTAATATAACAGAATTTTCTAGACTGTAGAGTTCATTCAGTTTACCGAAGGATTAATTTTTTTTTTTTTTGAGACAGAGTGTTACTCTGTCACCCAGGCTGGAGTGCAGTGGCCCAATCTTGGCTTACTGCAACCTCCACCGCTTGTGTTCAAGTGATTCTCCTGTCTCAGCCTCCCCAGTAGCTGGGTTTACAGGTGCCCGCCACCATGCCCAGCTAATATTTGTCTTTTTAGTAGAGACAGGGTTTCACCACGTTGGCCAAGCTGGTCTCAAACTCCTGACCTCAAGTGATACACCTGCCTCAGCCTGTCAAGGTGCTGGGATTACAGGTGTGAGCCACTGCGCCCGGCTGTATTTTTTTTTTTTTTGAGACAGAGTTTTGCTCTTGTCACCCAGGCTGGAGTGTGGTGGCATGATCTTGGCTCATTGCAACCTCCGCCTTCGGGGTTCAAGCAGATCTCCTTCAGCCTCCTGAGTAGCTGGGATTACAGGTGCCCACCCCTATGCCTGGCTAGTTTTTGTATATTTAGTAGAGATGGGATTTTACCATGTTGGCAAGGCTGGTCTTGAACTCCTGACCTCAGGTGATTCGCCTGCCTCGGCCTCACAAAGTGCTGGGATTACAGGCTCCCGCCACCATGCCCGGCTAAGTTTTTTGTATTTTTAGTAGAGTTGGGGCTTCACTATGTTGGCCAGGCTTTTCTCGAACTCCTGACCTCAGGTGATCCACCCGTCTTGGCGTCCCAAAGTGCTGGGATTATATATGTGAGCCTGACCATGTGATTTGAAAGCAGAAAAAATATTCCGTGAAAATTAAGTTCCATCATCTCCCCTGACCAGATACGTAGTTTTTCTGTGCTCTGGTGAAAACCTAACCCTGGAGGGAACCGAACGTCTTCTCATTGCTTCCTTGCTGCCCCTCCCTCCAGGTAAAACTGCTGCTTTTGCCCTTCCCGTCTTGGAGCGTCTGATTTACAAACCTCGCCAGGCTCCAGTCACCCGTGTGCTGGTGCTGGTTCCCACTCGGGAGCTGGGCATCCAGGTGCACTCTGTCACCAGACAGCTGGCCCAGTTCTGCAACATCACCACCTGCCTGGCTGTGGGTAAGTTTCTGGCCAAGGGCTACCAGCCCCTGAGGGACTGTGGTGGGATGGAGGATGGATGTGCCCTGCCATCTGTGGGTGATGGGTGCCAGGATAGGCCTTTGTATTGATTGAATCCACTTAAAAACTGGAAGACATGTTTTCTTTCTTTCTTTTTTTTTTTTGAGACAGAGTCTCACCCTGTCACCCAGGCTAGAGGCAGTGGTGATCTCGGCTCACTGCAACCTCTGCCTCCCGGGTTCAGTCGATTCTCCTGTCTCAGCCTCCTGAGTAGCCGGGATTACAGGGCACACGCCACCACACCCGGCTACTTTTTGTATTTTTAGTAGAGACGGGGTTTCACTATGATGACCAGGCTGATCTTGAACTCCTGACCTCGTGATCCACCCGCCTCAGCCTCCCAAAGTGCTGGGATTACAGGCGTGAGCCACCACGCCTGGCCCTGGAAGACATGTTTCATAGTGCTTTAGGCAAGTGAAATTTGATTGAGACTTATCCAACCTTGACAAATGAAACCTGAAAACTATGAACATTTTTTTCTTGGTACTGAACAAATTTGGGATATAATTTCTGCTTTGTGAGAATAATGAATGAAACATTATTTCTGGCAGCGTTTTTCTGATGGTTATATGATACTGTTACATAGCCTGCATTTTGCCCTCCCTGTGCAATTGGAAGTCAGAAGTGATGTTTGTCTCCCTGTAACTGACTTCATCACTTTCTGCAGCTGTATCTCTTAGTCCTTGGATGTTTCAGGCATTTTTTGAGAGGAAGTCTCGCTCTGTCATCCAGGCTGGAGTGCAATGGCATGATCTTGGCTCACTGCAACCTCTGCCTCCTGGGTTCAAGTGATTCTCCCACCGCTTTCCGAGTAGCTGGGACTACAGACGTGTACTACCATGCCTGGCTAATTTTTGTATTTTTAGTAGAGATGGGGTTTTGCCATGTTGGCTGGGCTGGTCTCGAGTTCCTGACCTTAGGTAATCCACCTGCCTCTGCCTCCCAAAGTGCTGGGATTACAGGCGTGAGGCACTGCCCAGCCCACGCATTCTCTTCTGAAGTGCTTTTGTGTCATCATCATTTTATTTTTATACTTACCGAAGTTGTAATTACATAATCTGTCTCTCCCATTGTATTGGGAAACCTTTGTGCTTGGGCCTTTGTTTGTTTTTTTTTTGAGAGGGAGTTTCGCTCTTGTTGTCCAGGCTGGAGTGCAATGGTGCGATCTTGGCTTACTGCAACCTCTGCCTCCCAAGTTTCAGCGATTCTCTTGCCTCAGACTCGAGTAGCTGGGATTACAGGCATGCGCCACCACGCCTAATTAATTTTGTATTTTTAGTAGAGACGGTGTTTCTCCAGGTTGGTTGGTCAGGCTGGTCTTGAACTCCCGACCTCAGGTGATCCACCTGCCTCGGCCTCCCAAAGTGCTGGGACCACACCTGGCCTTTTGTTAGCCTTACTCTCTGCAGTTTCCTCTGTATCTGGCCTGAGGCCTGGCTAGCGACTGATGCTCAGTCAACACCTGTGAGCAGCTGACCTGGCTGCCTGATGGGGCTTTCCTCTTTGCAGGCGGCTTAGATGTGAAGTCTCAGGAAGCGGCTCTCCGGGCAGCGCCCGACATCCTCATCGCCACCCCAGGCCGGCTCATTGATCACCTCCACAACTGCCCTTCCTTTCACCTGAGCAGCATCGAGGTGCTCATCCTGGACGAGGCTGACAGGTGCTCCTCACAGCGTGGGGCCCTGGGCACTCTGGGGTTCCAAGGCCCATAACCAGGATGTGGACCTGGCACACCGTGTTAGTCTTTGTGGCTCTGTGTGTGGTAACAGATCAGCCACTTGTGCTTGGGCCTCAGTCCAGCATTAGCCCATGTTTTCCTGTTTTTTTCTTTCTCTTTCTATTATGGTGGTCAAGTGATAAGGCTGGTCAAATATTGGCTCTGCCACTTCCTAGGGAGATTTGGAAACATTTAGATTCTCAAAACAAAATCTCTTCTCAAATGGGAGATAAGCACATAGGCAAGTGATAGTGTTGAGGAGCTGAGGAGGGAGGAAGTGGAAGTGCCAGCGCGGCTCCCACCAGGGCCTCAGTGACAGCGGCGGGGACTCCCTCTCCCCGCCAACCCTCAGCTCTCTGTTCCTCTCATATGTGTGCCATCTGCTTACCTCTTTGCTCCAGGACTGAACAGAAGGAGCTCTTCCTGAATTGGACTGAGGCTGGACGTAGGGCAGGGGAAGGAGCTTGCAGACAGCCTCAGGGCATGCTAAGGCTGTAGGCCCTTCAACTGCCTGTGATCCTGACGCCCCTCCCTGACTCTTCACCAGCTGGGGGAATGGCAGCTCCATTCTTCCAGCTGTTCCAAATACCTTGCGTGTCCTGGTTTTCACAACCCGCAGCCCGCCTATGGGTACCACCTGTCCACACGCCCCTACTTTGCGGCCTCTGTATTTGCCATTTCCTCAGCTTGGAGCCATCTCCCGCCCCTTCAGGTTTCTGTACCAGTTGTCACCTGTTGGCGGGGCCTTTGCTGGCCACCCTGTGATGGTCCTGCCCTGCCTTACTCCTCCCATCTTGCCTGCGTTGTCACTGAGTGTTCATGGAGTGCCGTTTCTCCTCCCTCCCTCCCTAGGACACAGCATTCATGAAGGGGCTACTGCTGTATCCCCATGCACAGGGACGTGTTTAGTATATAGCAGGCGCTCAGTAAGTACTTGTCGAATAACTGATTGGCTGGCTCCCCCAGAACAAATGACCCATTCCTGAGGCCTAAAGGATGAAAAGGAGATCATTTTAAGCCAAGGGGATGCAATCTGGTTTAGGTTTTAAAGGGGGAGGAAAACTATTCAAGTATGTCAGTATCTCAAAAGACCAAAAAAGGCTGAGGAAGTGTTGAGATTTGGAAGACTAAGGAGACAACAGCTGTGTGTGACACCTGGACCTAGACTGTAGCCTGCACTGGAGAGAGAAATGCTGTAAGGGGTTGGGCTTGCTGAAACCATGGAATCCCAGGAATCTCACAGATTATCATTATTTATAAAGAAAAAAAAGGATCCACTACAGTGGAGCGATCTGGCAGACACCATAGCCAAGTGACCAGCCTCACGCCCATGGTTCTGAACAAACCATCTGTCAGTGTTTCGTGATGGAGCATTAGTGCAGGGCATAGCTGCACTCAGCAGTGCTGCCCCCATGAGAATTTCTCTGAATCCAGGTACTGGGAAATAATTAGACAAATCCAGAGTGTGAGAAGGATGAAGGGCCTTTTCGTTCTTTTTTGTTTTTGAGTCAGGGTCTCGCTTTGTCACCCAGCCTGGAGTGCCTTGGTGTGAACACTAGCTCACTGCAGCCTCTACTTCCTAGGCTCAGGTGATCCTCCTGCCTCAGTCCCCCCAAATAGCTAGGACTACAGGCACATGCCACCATTCCCGGCTTATTTCTTTCTTTCTTTTTTTTTTTTTGAGATGGAGTCTCGCTCTGTCACCAGGCTGGAGTGCAGTGGCATGATCTCTACTCACTGCAACCTCTACTTCCTGGGTTCAAGTGATTCTCTTGCCTCAACCTCCCAAGTAGCTGGGACTACAGGCAAGTGCCACCACGCCCAGCTAATTTTTGTATTTTTAGTAGAGACAGGGTTTCACCATTGAGGCCAGGATGGTCTCAATCTCTTGACCTTGTGATCTGCCCACCTCAACCTCTCAAAGTGCTGGGATTACAGGCATGAGCCACTGTGCCCAGCCATGCCCGGCTTATTTTATATTAAATAAATAGAGATGGGGTCTTGCTATGTTGTCCAGGCTGGTCTTGAACTACTGGGCTTAAGTGACCCTCCCCCCTTGGCCTCCCAAAATTTTGGATTCTAGGCATTAGCCACCTTGCCCAGCCTTAGCTCATTTTTGTTTCTTTTTGTAGAGATGGGTTTTGCCATGCTGCCCAGGCTGAGGGGCTTTTCTAGATGCAGGAAGATTAAAGAGATGTGGCAGCTAGCTGCAAGGCAGGAACTTTGGTTCTTGAACTAAAACAAAAGACAATTATAAAATGACACATGGCCTGGCACGGTGGCTCACACCTGTAATCCCAGCACTTAGGCTGAGGTGGTTGGATCACCTGAGGTTGGGAGTTTGAGACCAGCCTGGCCAACATGGAGAAACCCCGTCTCTACTAAAAATACAAACTTAGCCAGGCACAGTGGTACATGCCTATAATCCCAGCTACTCAGGAGGCTGAGGCAGGAGAATGGCTTGAACCCAGGAGGTAGAGGTTGCAGTGAGCTGAGATCACACCATTACACTCCAGCCTGGGCAACAACAGTGAAACTCTGTCTCAAAAAAAGAAAGACACTTGGAGGCAGCTGAAGGAATTTTTTTTTTTTTTTTTGAGACAGAGTCTAGCTCTGTTGCCAGGCTCCAGGCTGGAGTGCAGTGGCGCAAGCTTGGCTCACTGCAACCTCTGCCTCCTAGGTTCAAGCAGTGCTCCTGCCTCAGCCTCCCGAGTAGTTGGGACTACAGGCACGCGCCACCATGCCCAGGTGACTTTTTGTGTGTTTTAGTAGAGACGGGGTTTCACCATGTTGGCCAGGATGGTCTTGATTTCTTGACCTCGTGATCCGCCCGCCTCGGCCTCCCAAAGTGCTGGGATTACAGGCGTGAGCCACCGCGCCCGGCCAGTTGAAGGCATTTAAATGTGGCCTGTACTTTAGAGATTCACCCACTTGCAAGTCTTGGGTGTGTTGATGATGTAGTTTTGTAAGAGAAGGCCCTAGTCCTTAGGAGTTGTGTGCTGAAATATTTGTGGTAAGGTGTTATGATGCCTCAACTGACTTGCCACAAAAAGACAAAGCAAATGTGGCAAAATCATAATTCTTAGTGAAAAGATAAAATAATAAAATAGATGAATCCTAAATGTAACCAATGACAACAGAACAGCAGCCTGTATGCCATCCTGTGTCCCTCACTGTGACTGAAGAGCTTTCTACCCATTTCTGCCATGTCTTTCCCTGCTCCCAGGATGCTGGATGAGTACTTCGAGGAGCAGATGAAGGAGATCATCCGAATGTGTTCCCACCACCGCCAGACCATGCTCTTCTCGGCCACCATGACAGATGAGGTGGGCTGAGGGACTTCTCTGTGGCGGGTGGAGGTGTGCATGGAGGGGGCTGTGCAGAGGACCCTGGCTGGGCTTGAGGGGGTTTGCCTGGGGTGAGCACTGCTGTCTCCTTCCCCACCACCTCACAGAGAGCGGAGCAAACTCAGTTTTGTGCTTGGCAGGTGAAAGATCTGGCTTCTGTCTCCTTGAAGAATCCCGTCCGGATATTTGTGAACAGCAACACGGATGTGGCTCCCTTCCTACGGCAGGAATTCATTCGGATCCGGCCTAATCGGGAAGGAGACCGGGAAGCCATTGTGGCAGGTGGCAGCTCAGGGCGAGTCTGGGCAGGGTGGGCCAGTCAGCTTCCTTGGGCTCGTGGTATCCATGCTGAAGTGCTTGGTTTGTACCTCTGCTGTCCAGTCTTCCTAGCGCAGAGGCTGCACTGCACTCTCGATCATCTGCTGCCTCACTTCTCCATGGGTCCTTCCTTTGCTTTATCGCCTCACCAGTCCTCCTTGTGTCCTGTCCAACTCCCAACCACTTGGCACCAGCTGCGGTTGTGCCCCTCAGTCCAGACTGCTGTTCTCTTGTTGCCTGGATCGTTGCGCAGCCTATAGTTCGAGCTGTCCGCTTCCACTCGGCCCTTTGTGACTCTGCATTGCAGAGCATTTATGACGATTGCTTGCAGAAGGCATTCGTACTTGTTACGTCCTTATTTGAACACTCTGCGGTGGCTTCCATTGGTCTTAGACTAAAATCCAAATATCCTAGTGAGTCTTTTAGGACTGTCAGGCCTGGCCCGTGCATGCCTGGGGTCCCCAGCCGTGGAGGCTTGCTCGTGCCTCCAGCCACATTCACCTGCTTGTACTTTTGTTTTTCTTTTTTGAGGCAGAGTCTTACTCTTTTGCCTAGGCTGGAGTGCAGTGGCATGATCTTGGTTCACTGCAGTCTTTGCCTCCTGGGTTCAAATGATTCTCATGCCTCAGGCTCCTGAGTAGCTGGGATTACAGGCACTTGCCACCACTCCTGGCTAATTTTTGTATTTTTAGTAGAGACAGGGTTTTATCATGTTTGCCAGGCTGGTCTTGAACTCCTGGCCTCAAGTGATCTGTCCTCCTTGGCCTCCCAAAGTGCTGAGATTATAGATGTGAGCCACTGCACCTGGCCGCCTGCTTGTACTTCTCATTTTAAGCTTGTTCCTGCCTCCGGGCCTTCATGTTTGCCATTTTCTCTGTCTAGAATCTTCTGCTGGATCTTCCCATGGATCATCTGCCTTGTCATTCAGCCTAATCTCATCTTCAGAGAGGCCAGCCCTTAGCTGCTTCACCCTCCTCCCTGCACTCTGTCTTACGACATTTTTCACCCCCTAGGAATTGGCTTCTCCGTATCCACCCTGGAATTTGAGTTCCACAGGACAGGGACAGTGCCTGTCTCTCCAGTGCCAGGCATAGTGATCACACCTTGTGGATGAGGAGAGGGTACATGTTGAATAAGAGCCTAGAAACAGCTGCCAACTCAATCTTCTCTTCCTGCCAGCTCTGTTGACGAGAACCTTCACTGACCATGTGATGCTGTTCACGCAGACCAAGAAGCAGGCCCACCGCATGCACATCCTCCTAGGGCTCATGGGGCTGCAGGTGGGCGAGCTCCATGGCAACTTGTCACAGACGCAGCGGCTGGAGGCCCTCCGGTAACATTTGGGGTGGGGACTGAGGCTCCCACTATCCTTGTGGGGCAGAGCAGATAGAGGCAAGAAGAGGACCCTGAGCATTCTATTATAGCATTAGAAGGAGACACATAGGATGATCTTGGCCTTGAACATTTTAACCTAACCACTGTGAGGTCATGTCTTGGATGCATTTAAAACTCTGACTTCGTAGTCAGCGATGACCCTCATGCCCTTGGATGCTCGTCCCTAGCATGGGAGCTGTTGTGTGGGGCCACAGAGGAAGTGGTCTCTTCCTTGAAGCTTTCTGAGAGTGGTGAACATTCCTGGGTCTGATTGAACAAGATTTAGAGTCAAAGTCAGCAGCCGTGACTTGAGCATCTACTTTGCCAGGCACTGTGCTGTGTGCTTTCCATGTGATTTCTTGTTTAATCCTCAAGAGAATGGCATCCGGGTGGTTGGCAAGGAGGAACCCTTTAGAACCCTCCACCTAACCTTCTTCATCAGAGGAGTGCTGAAAGGTGTTTGTTAAACATAGACTGATTTAAACTGAGACATTTGCCCATGCTGTTAGCAGACACAGAACTACGTTTGCTCTGTATAATTGGTTGTTGAAGGTGGGTGTAAATATCCCATGTGCTCACATTTAGAATGTATCCCCATTTTAATGCCCTCTTCTGTCCTCTGCTGGCTCAGGCTCTTTTGGAGCATTATTGGGGGAGGTGTCTGGATGAACAGCTGTTTGTGACTGTTTCTAGGCGCTTTAAGGATGAACAGATTGACATCCTTGTGGCCACTGATGTGGCAGCCCGTGGACTTGACATTGAGGGGGTCAAAACGGTGAGCAGACCCTGTCTTCCTTGGACTTTTGGTGGAAGTCTTTTTTCCTCTTCGCACCCTTATTCCCCTGCCAGACCTGACTGATGTTCATTTTTGACCTTCTAGGTAATCAACTTCACAATGCCTAATACCATCAAACATTATGTCCACCGGGTGGGGCGCACAGCGCGTGCCGGCAGGGCTGGGCGCTCAGTCTCTCTGGTGGGAGAAGATGAGCGGAAGATGCTGAAGGAGATTGTAAAAGCTGCCAAGGCCCCTGTGAAGGCTAGGATACTTCCCCAAGGTGAGCAGGCACCCCTGTGGCAGTGCAGAATGACTCCGGTGGGCGGGGCAAGGGCAGAAAGTGTGCTGGCTGAGAGCGGGTGCTTTACAGTTCAGAGCCAGATTTGAATTCCAGCCCTGCTGCTTCCTTGCGGAGTGACCCTGTGCAGGTTTGGCCTCCCCTCTCTGAGCTTGCCTCCTGTGTGTAGAAGGGAATAATGACAGAACTGTACACACAGTGCCCCACTTAGGTGGAAAATTGGGAAGAGAAGGTCACTTGGGGCAGAATTCTCAATAACCTCCTCCTCCCCTTACTGTTGCTGGGAGGAAGTCAGAGATCAGTACTCATTCCTTTTGGGTCCTTTCATTGATTTTGTTCTTCTGATCTGTAGGGGTCCTATAAAGCACATCCTCTTTAAAGTATTTTGTTTTGTTTTGTTTTGCTCTTGAATTCCTAGGCTCAAGCAATCCACCCGCCTCAGCCTCCCAAAGTGCTGGGATTACAGTAATGAGCCACCATGCCCAGCCTTAAAAATTTTTAAAGTTCACGCCTGTAATCCTAGCACTTTGGGAGGCTGAGGTGGGTGGATCACCTGAGGTCAGGAGTTCAAGACCAGCCTGGCCATCATGGTGAAACCCCATCTTTAAAAAAAAAAAAAAAAAAAATTTTAAAGTTATAAAATATTACATATTTAGCCTGGGCATGGTAGCTCTTGCCTATAACGCAGCACTTTGGGAGGCCAAGGCAGGAGGATTGCTTGAGGCCAGGAGTTCGAGACCAACTTGAGCAATATAGTGAGACCTCTGTCTCTAAAAAGAAAAAATTACCTGGGCATGGTGATGTGTGCCTGTAGTCCCAGCTATTCAGGAGGCTGAGGCAGGAGGATTGCATACATCTAGGAGGTTGAAGCTGCAGTGAGCTATGATTGCACCAATGCACTCTAGCTTGGTCAAAAGTGTAAGACCCTATCTCTAAAAAATGAAATAAAAAGTACATATTTATTGTTGGAAATGTAAATAAAAAAAGCAAAAATGTAATTCTACATCAAAGAGCTCACCACTGGTAGCATTTAGGTGTATTTTGAGATGGTGCCTTGCTCTGTTGCCTGGGCTGGAGTGCAGTGGTGCCGTCTTGGCTTACCGCAACCTTCGCCTCCTGGGTTCAAGCAGTTCTCCTGCCTCAGCCTCCCGAGTAGCTGGGATTATAGGCATGTGCCACCACACCTGGCTGATTTTTGTATTTTTAGTAGAGACGGGGTTTCACCATGTTGGCTAGGCTGGTCTCAAACTCCTGACCTCAGGTGATCCACCTGCCTCGGCCTCCCAGAGTGTTGGGATTACAGGTGTGAGCCACCGTGCTGGCCTTTTCTTCTTGTAGAGACAGAGTCTGGCCACGTTGCTTAGGCTAGCCTCAAACTCCTGGGCTCAAGCAATCCTCCCACCTCAATCTCCCAGAGTGCCGGAATTACAGGTGTGAGCCACCATGCCCAGCCTACCCTTATTTTTAAATCCTTTTCATTTTCTCCCTTTGAGATGTTGTCTTCAAATTCCGGGACAAGATTGAGAAAATGGAGAAAGATGTGTATGCAGTTCTGCAGCTAGAGGTGGAGGAAAAAGAGATGCAGCAATCAGAAGCTCAGGTGAGGCTGTGAGGCGGGATCTTGTTCACAAGGCTGCTCAATAAACAAGCTGCCGCGTTCCTGTTGGTGCTGCCCTTCTGAAAAGTTTGTCTCATCAGAGCCCCAGGCATTTGCAGGCAGTGGCTTCCTGTGTTAGTAGATACAGGTTTCACGGCAGGCATCCTTTTGTTATCACTACAGATCAATACAGCAAAGCGGCTCCTGGAGAAGGGGAAGGAGGCAGTGGTTCAAGAGCCCGAGAGGAGCTGGTTCCAGACCAAAGAAGAGAGAAAGAAGGAGAAAAGTAAGTCATGGAGGTTCCACAGAAATCAAGTCATCAGGGAGCTCTTGGTATTCTAAAGGAAGCTATGAGTCTTCTCCCTCCTTCCCTATTCCCAGTTCTCACATACCTATAGCTTTATAATATGTAAATTCAAGGGTACCTGTCTGTTCTCCACCCCCCACCCCTCTCAAGGCCACCTGAGGATCCCAAGGTGAGAAC
>CAUYQU010041767.1:0-17995 GCA_963574635.1 Cheracebus regulus
CTATCCCTATCAAGCTACCTATGACTCTCTTCACAGAATTGGAAAAAGCACCTTAAACTTCATATGGAACCAAAAGAGAGCCTGCATGGCCAAGACAATCCTAAACAAAAAGAACAAAGCTAGAGGCATCACACTACCTGACTTCAAACTATACTACAAGGCTACAGTAATCAAAACAGCAAGGTACTGGTACCAAAACAGAGATATAGACCAATAGAACAGAACAGAGGCCTCGGAGGCAATGCCACACATCTACAACCATCTGATCTTTGACAAACCTGACAAAAACAAGCAATGGGGAAAGGATTCCCTGTTTAATAAATGGTGTTGGGATAACTGGCTAGCCATATGCAGGAAGCTGAAACTGGACCCCTTCCTTACACCTTATACAAAAATTAACGCCAGATCGATTAAAGATTTAAATGTAAGAACTAACACCATAAAAACCCTAGAAGAAAACCTAGGAAAAACCATTCAAGACACAGGCACAGGCAAGGACTTCATGATTAAAACACCAAAAGCAACAGCAACAAAAGCCAAAATAGATGAATGAGATTAATTAAACTTAAGAGCTTCTGCACAGCAGGAGAAACAATCATTAGAGTGAGCCGGCAACCAATAGAATGGGAAAAAATTTTTGCAATCTATCCATCTGACAAAGGGCTAATATCTGGAATCTACAAAGAACTAAAGCAGATTTACAAGAAAAAAACAAACCCATTCAAAAGTGGGCAAAGGATATGAATGCTTTTCAAAAGAACACATTTATGCAGCCAACAAACATATGAAAAAATGCTCATCATCACTGATTATTAGAGAAAAGCACATCAAAGCCACATTGAGATACCATCTCACACCAGTTAAAATAGCGATCATTACAAAATCTGGAGACAACAGATGCTGGAGAGGATGTGGAGAAACAGGAACACTTTTACACTGTTGGTGGGAGTATAAATTAGTTCAACCATTGTGGAAGACAATGTGGCACTTCCTCAAGGATCTAGAAATAGAAATTCCATTTGACCAGCAATCCCATTACTGGGAATATATCTAAAGGATTATAAATCGTTCTATTATAAAGACATATGCACATGTACCTTCATTGCAGCATTGTTTACAATGCTGCAGGCAAAGACCTGGAACCAACCCAAATGCCCATCGATGATAGACTGGACAAGGAAAATGTGGCACATATACACCATGGAATACTATGCAGCCATAAAAAACCATGAGTTCATGTCCTTTGTAGGGACATGGATAATCTGGAAACCATCATTCTCAGCAAACTGACACAAGAACAGAAAATCAGACACCTCATGTTCTCACTCATAGGCGGGTGTTGAACAATGAGAACACATGGACACAGGGAGGGGTGCATTACACACTGGGGTCTGTTGAGGGGGAATAGGGGAGGGATAGCAGGGGTTAGGGAGGGATAACATGGGGAGAAATGCCAGATGTAGGTGATGGGGGCATGGAGGCAACAAACCACATTGCCATGTAGGTACCTATGCAACAATCCTGCATGTTCTGCACATGTATCCCAGAACCTTAAGTGCAATTTAAAATATATATATATATATTCGCACATACACACATATATTTAATACATAACTTTCTAATCTCCAGTTGGAGGAGTAAAAATTATATTGATTAAGAAAAATGCTTTTGAGTTGGTCAGATATAATTTGAAGGCCAGCTTTACAATATGGTGTGCACACTTGGGTAAATTATAACCTCTCTGAGCTTCAATTTCTTCATCTTGAAAATGAAAACGGGACTATTTGCTTTTCAATTGCTGCTGGATTGAGGGAGATAATCTGAACAATGTCTTATTTTTCTTAGTATGCTCTCACAGTATACCTCTCAAAGTCAGCAAATAATAAATGTTTATAAAATTAACTGGTTTCCTGCAACCAGAAATTCACCATATGAAGAATAAATTCAAAGCAATTTCCCCTTTTCTAATTGGAAAATTTGTCTGCTACTTCTCATAAAAGTTGAAGTGTAAAGTATAATATTAGAAAATATTCTAATTAGATATAAAGTCATTCTCCAATTGAAAAAGGAAATGTTATTTTTTAAATTATAAAAACATTTACAAATCCTTAAAAGAATACTACTTGTCATATAAAAATAAATAACTGATTATGAGAGATGTCAGGATGTAAGAGTTAAGAAACCAGGCAAGTAAACAATAAGCAGTGTTTTTAAAAAGGTGGTATGTGTCCCAATATGGAAAGATGTTCAAGATACATCTAAGTGGAAAAAAAGCTGTAGAATTCATTTGTATTTGTGTGCTTTTAAAGGTATACAAATGAAATTTGTGCACAGAAAAAGTTTTTAATTTTTAATCAAGAATCTTAATCACATTCTGCAGTAATATAATCAGGAACACCAAATCATTATTAAATTGAAATATTTTTATAAAAAATATGTTAAGACTAATAGGAAAAAAATGGTAGATTTAAACCCCTAAGTGGCACTAAGCCATTATTCAAGGGATTTGATAAATGTTGTCACAAAAATAAACTCTTTCTTAAATGTTGTATCAGTGAAGTAGAAGTTCACTGATTAGACAAAGTATTTGCTTACATATATAAATGACACTTAAAACTATTTTCACAATGCTTAATGTACATATTGACAAATACACTGAAAATTTAACTGGAGAAACCACTGATTTATATTACCATTAGAAAAACATTTCTATTACCTTTTATTTTAAATGTGCCCAACCATATGAAGAACTAATATGCTTTTGAGTTTTTTATGAATGACTGAAGTGACTCTGGTATAGTGATACCATACCCTGGTGGCTGTTTCCCAAGTCTCTTAAAAGTAGCACAGAATATTAAGTGCTTGCATTTGAAACCAAGACTACAGGAAAGGCACCCCTCTCTTAAGAGAATTTCTCCAAAAGTGGCCTTTTACGTAAATAGAGTATGTTTTAATACATAACATCCTTATTTAGATCACGTTCAAAAGGTCACAATGGTATCTACCATCTTATTAAATTTTATAAAATAAATATGCAATCACTATTTTACCTAGAAGGGTCTTTACTTGCTATGTTAATGTTAAATAACATTTTCATATGAACGAACAATAGATCAGAAGATAGATGTAGACACTACTCCTGGCTCTGTCACTTACTAGCTGAAAACTGTGGTCAAGTCAACGTTTCCGACCCTATGTTTTCAAATCTATAAAACAAGATGGCCTCACTAGATTGCCGCTAAGGGTCCTTTTTCACATGTGAAAATCTTATTTTATGACAATGAACAATATCAAGAAACATCGTCTTATTTGGTAATTCTTTTTAAACACAGATGAATAAAAAATTATTGCCCCCTGGCAGGAAATGTGTTACAGCAGAAATACAATAAATTTATAGTGAGAAAATGTGAATTACAGTACTGATTCAATAAACAAATTATTGATTTGTGACCATGAATAAGTCATTCATACTGAGAGTCCATGTTTTCATCTGTGGAATAGGAATACTGATACTATTTACCTTACCAATCTGGAAAGAACTATATAGTTATAGTTTTTAAGTAAAAATTATTTTAAATTTAGAGCTACATCTCCATAATTTTTTGACCTTCAAAAAGCTATAAATATGTAATGTATTCTATTATTATTATTATTATTATTATTATAGAGATGGGATTTCACCATGTTGGCCAGGCTGGTCTCGAACTCCTGACCTCAGGTGATCCACCCACCTCAGCCTCCCAAAGTGCTGGGATTACAGGTGTGAACCATCGTGCCCAGCCCAATTATTTTTTTTGAGACAAAGTCTTGTTCTGTCGCCCAGGCTGAGGGCAGTGGTGCGATCTTGGCTCACTGCAATCTCTGCCTCCTGGATTTGAGCAATTCTCCTGCCTCAGCCTCCAGAGTAGCTGGTGATTACAGGTGTGCACCACCATGCCCAGAAAGTTTTTGTATTTTTAGTAGAGTCAGGCTTTCGCCATGCTGGTGAGGGTGATCTTGAACTCCTAAGCTCAACTGATGTACCCACCCTGGCTTCCCATAGTGCTGGAATTACAGGCCTGAGCCCCTGCACCCAGCCTAACATATTCAATTTGATGAGTTTGGAGGTAAGTATACATCACTGAAACCATCACTATAATCAATACCATAAACATATCTATCATATCTAAAAATTTCCTCCCATTCTCTATTTTTTTGTGATAATACTTAAAAGATCTATCCTTTTAGCAAAATTTTAAGTATATAGTACAGTATTATTAAACATAGGCACTATATTGTATAGTAGATCTCCAGGATTAAATTATCTTGCCCAGCTGAAATTGTGTGTCCTTTGACCAATAGTTCCCTGTTTCCCCCTCTCCTCTGCCCCTAGAAATCACTATTCTACTCTCTGCTCCAATAAGCTTGACTAATTTTAGATTCCTCATATAAGTGTGATCCTGCTTCTGTGTCTAGCTTATTTCACTTATCATAACGGCCTCCAGGTTCATTCATGCCACTGCAAGTTGCAAGATTTCCTTCCTTTTTTCCCCTTCTTTTCTAAGGCTGAATAATATTCCATTGTATCTATATACCACATTTTCTTTATCCATTCATCTGTTGATGAACATTTAGGTTGCTTCCATGTTTTAACTATTGTGAATAATGAATACAATGAACATGAGAGTTCAGATACCTCTTTTAACAATCCGATTTCAATTTCTTTGGACATATACCCAGAAGTGAGATTGCTGGCCCATATGGTAGTTCTATTTTTAATTTTTTAAAGAAACTCTATACTGTTTTCAATAGTGGCTGTACCAATTTACTTTCCAACCAATAATGTATCAAGATTCCCTTTTCTCCTTATGCTTAGTATCTTCTGTTTTTCTGATACTAGTAATTCTAACTGGTGTGAGATGATATCTCATGGTGGCTTTGACTTGCATATCCCTGATGACTAGTGATGTTGAGCACCTTTGCATATACTTGTTGGATATTTGCTGATTCTTAACTGCTCTATGATAGAAAAGAATGTTAAAGAAGAGACAGTTTAATTTTATGTAGAATTATTTAAATTGTGTACACCCTCTACTGGAGAGCTCAACTTTTTATTTTGCATAAAATATGTGTTTCAGAATATACTATCTTTTTGTGGTAATATATGGAGAATTGATCAAGCATGCTCTCTCTCATTTAAAATTTTCTAAACAAAATTCATCAAATATCAATTTATTCTCCTTGAAAAATTCTGAAATATAGCTTTAATCAGATGACTAACTTACATAGTAGTAGTAAAATTCCCTTAGTCCACTTTGGTTTGTTAAGCCAATAATCTAAATATGTTTACCTTTGGCAGCATGGGAGTATCCCTCTTCTTTTTCTTTTCTGAATTAGGGTCATCTAATAAGTCTGGCTCAAAAGTATAAAGTTCAGTAAGCTCATTCATAGTAAAATGACGCTCAACCTGCTGCTGATCAACAACTCGAAAAGACAGTGACTGCTTAGTTACTTGCCGATCATAAATCTTATCTTCCATGGTCCCCTTAGTAAAAAGAATGAAGAATATACAAAAAAAATTAAATTTTGTAAGCATAAAAGTTAATCAAGGATAAATATTGGTTAATATAAAATGGTAATGATAAAACTTCATGGTAATATATTGCCATAAAGAAAAACTCATCAGCAATTTGCTTAATCCATGAAAGATTTCATCTGTGTAGCATAGTATATCATAACAAATAAAATTACATTATTGATAATCATTCTATATTATCTGACCAAAATGCATTCATGTGTTGCTTTATACATTTCTGTACTCGGTAGTAGGAGGATAGCAGGCAGATACCAGAGTAAACAGAAATAAAGGGGCACACACAGAAAATATTTAGGTAAATATTGAAGTTAGAATGCAAGAGAACAGTCTGATTCTTTTTCAATGTAATATAATAAGCTATAAACAAACACCATAAACTGCTTTTATATCGTCTTATTTTCTATAATTTCAAGACAGAAAACTAATATAAATTCCATATCCATTACATATAAACTACATTAGATTAAATGTATACATAAATTATATTAAATGTATATTAAATATAAAATTACATTATAAATGAGGATGTAAAGAAGTTCTAAACTTAAATAACAGGTAAGAAAAAAGTAAAGGGCTTGGCATGGTGGCTCACGCCTGTAATCCTAGCACTTTGGGAGGCCGAGGAGGGCAGATCACCTGAGGTCAGGAGTTCGAGACCAGCCTGACAAGCATGGAGAAACCCGTCTCTACTAAAAATACAAAATTAGCAGGGCATGGTGGTGCAGGTAATCCCAGCTACTTGGGAGGCTGAGGCAGGAGAATCACTTGAACCTGGGAGGTAGAGGTTGCAGTGAGCCGAGCTTGTGCCATTGCACTCTATCATCCTGGGCAACAAGAGCTAAACTCCGTCTCAAAAATAAAAAAAAAAAGAAGAAGAAGAAAGAAAGAAAAGAAAGAAAGAAAAGTAAAAATAAAGAAATAAATAAATAACAGTAAAGAGTTTATACAAAGTTGTCAATAATATGTAGTATTAAAGAAGATCAAATAAGCAAGGATCTACCAAGTAAGCAAGCATCAAAAAAAACCAAAAAAACCCCAGTCTCTGGTTGAGAAGCCCAGATTTTGGAGGCAGGTTGAGAGGGGCTGCATCTGCTTTGGGTGGCATCTGCTAAATCTGTTTACTCATGCAAAACAATCTCAACCTGAGAAAGATGAAATTACAGAAATGGATATACTACAAAACAGAAAATCAAGAAAGGGCAAAATTGACTTCTACTGCTTTATGTACAGAAATGGTATTTCCAACTTTGTTTCACTCTTTGTAATACATATATGTTCTATACCTCTAAAATATTATCAGTTTTATATGAATTTTCAATATGAAAAAGAGAATTATAAACCTACCTGAGCTAAGAACCTATATACATAAACAGGCTTAGTTTGTCCAAAGCGATAAACTCTGAATATACTCTGGATGTCATAAGATGGATTCCAAGAAGCATCGAATATAATTACTCGATTAGCAGCTACCAGATTAATTCCTAGAGATCCTGCTTTAGTAGAAATGATGAATAATCGGCCTCTGAAAACGAAAATATAGAATAAATGCTTCAGTAATGAGTGCTTTACAATATGACTTTTTGATACTTAGGTAGTTTTTTTTTTAACTATCAGAAGTTCAGAGAATTCATTTCTTACTTACTAAAGAAAATAAGACATTATCTAAGGATTCAGGTTGATAATACAAATAAATGCCCAGGAGGAATTCTATTGTTGAAAAACAGTCTGATTGAAGAATAAAAATGAAATGAAAATTATATATTTACAATGTAGTAAAGGTTTTATTTACAGATTTCTGAATAAATTTAGAGAATTTATATATAACTTGAAAGTCCACATTGTATTGGGTACAGCTAGGGGCACTAAGTACACGATAATAATGGACAATGCAAAAGTAGGCGAATATGTAGGGGTGACTCAACATTTATAATCTAGCGTAATGAAAAGGAGAGAAGTTAGATAGAAGCCAGGTAATGAGGTAGATAAAACAGGAGCAATAAGACAGACACAGGGCTCCAGGAAGGGTGTTTCTAAAGAAAAAGAAAAGAAACTGATTACCTGATGTGTTGAAACACAAGGATTAGTAATATTTCTTTTTTCTTTTTTTGAGACAGAGACTCGCTCTGTCACTCAGGCTGGAGTGCAGCGGCGCAATCCCGGCTCACTGTAACCTCTACCTCTCAGGTTCAAGTGAGTCTCCTGCCTCAGCCTCCTGAGCAGGTGTGATTACAGGCATGCATCACCATGCCAAGTTAAATTTTGTATTTTTAGTAGAGATAGTGTTTCGCCATGATGGCCAGGCTGGTTTCAAACTCCTGACCTCAGGTGATCCACCTACCTCGGCCTCCCAAAGTGCTGGGATTACAGGTGTGTGCTACCACGCCTGGCCAGGATTTATAATATTTCTACAGGAGAATTTGGGAATGAATTGGTGATAGGTATATAGAAAGCTAAGCAAATGGTAAAAACAAATCAATACTTCAGCAAAACATAATAAACAAGTACACAAAAAAGGAAAAACAATCACAGTAGTTAAGTAGCTTACAAATATTTACATAGCCACAATAAAGAAAACACTCCAAATTAATTTAGGCAAATATGAAAAATTATATTGGGAAAATGAATGAGGAAAAGTGTGCATGTGCTTGTGGTAAATTACTACCTTACACTTTAGAAAGGATGTATGTAAGTAAGTAGGAATTGCCAAGAGTTGAAATTGGTTACCTCCAGAAAGTAGAAATCACAGGTAGAAAGAGGTTTGGTCACGGGACTGGTTTTTATTTGAAGCCTTGTAAAACTATCTGTTTTTTAAAAATATGTAAATATATTACTTTGACATTAATGAAAATTTAATTTGAAAAAAATTGGATAAACACTTTTTGAAAATAAAAACAACTCTAAGGAAAAAAATTACTCAGTTCCAATCCCTGGAAACAACCTCCATTCAAATCATGATATAGTTCCTATAGGTTTCCTTTTTCTAAGTATATACGTTTAAAATTTTGCAGTCAGGATAATATCTGTATATATAGTATTTATTATAAATATTTCTCCAAATTTCTTGGTAAACATCATGCTTGGTAGCTGCAGAGTATTTCACTGGATGACTGTACAATAATTTAATAATTTGCTTATTGCTGTTAAGTTACAGAGTGACAAAATCCCTGGAATATAATAAGCTCTCAATAATCAACATGAAAATGTCTTTCTTTTCTTTCATGAAAGAAAAATAATGACTAAAATGCCATACTAATTACATTTATAGCATTAATTATACACTAGAATGCAAAGAAATTCTAAATTTAAATGATGGGAAAGAGTTTACAATTTAGTTTACAAATCATATTATATACTAAAGAAAAATAACGGTATAAAATAAATAGATATACTGAATTCATGTTTTATGTCAATTTGGAGCTACTACACATCTACGAATACAGACTATAGAAATTATCATAAAAGCTGACCAATTTTGAAGAAAATATATTCAGTGTTATTATACAACAGCATAAGTTTGAAAATTTAAAAATATGTATAACATAGAGAACTAAATTTCACTCTGGCTATATTACCATTAAAAATCCAAAATATTACATTATATGGAAGAAATACAGAACACAGAGCCTTACTAAACACAATTGCAAATGCGTTAAAAACAAAACACATACACACAATGTTAATAGTGGTTCTCTGTGGACAGTGGGATTATGATGACAAGTTTCATCTTTATTCCTCTATAACACATATTCATTACAGAGAATAAACTGTAGCATCTTTAATTAGAAGACACACTTGAAGGTTTATGCGTAAATGCTGCTCCAAAATTATTTCGCTTATTAGTATCTATCCCACATAAGCAAAAGATGGCATAGAACTATACAAAAGAATCAAGCCTACAGAATGGTATAAACTATGTAGGTTAAAAAACACACATACATACATACACACAACACAAATGAAACCTTAAAAACTTCAATATCTAAGTCCATACTGAGATAAACTACCCAATACATTTTTTAGATATTCTTAATACTAAGTATTAGTATTAAAATATATACTTAAAACAAACATAATTAAAATATAAAGCATTTGCATAGTACTCCTATAAACCACCTTACACGTCTTCTGATAAAAGCATTTCTGTCAGGTACACATCTAAGAGTAGAATTGCTGAGTCATAAGGTATTTATATGCACTGTTAAACTGAACAAACAGTTCTGTAAAGTAGTTATTCCAGTTTAATCCCACCAGCAGTATATGAGACTTCCAGTTGTTCTGGTCCTTGACAACTCATGGTACTATCTTTCTGTTTTTATTGTAACCTTTAAAAACAGTTTAAGGTTCACAAAAATTACAGCAGTTGAGTTCTCATGTACCCTTCACTCGGCTTCCCCTCAATGGTACCCTACAACTTACATAACAACAATACATCGTCAAAACCAGGAAACCGACGTTGGTATAAACTCAGGTACAGAGCTCATTTGGGTTTCATCAGTTTTTGTTTGATGTATTCTTCTACAAAATTTTGACATGCATGTAGAATCATGTAACCATTACCAAAGCAGGATACAGAACTGTTCTATCATCACAAAAAAATCCTTCCGTTACCCCTTTGTATTCACACCCTTCCTCTAACCCTAAATCCTGTCAACCACAGATCTGTTCTCTATCACTATACTTTTGTCAGATCAAGAATGGCATTTTCCAGTCAGCATGAGATCCATCTAAGTTATTGCTTGGATCAGTATCAATAGTTTATTCCTTTTTATTACTGAGCAGTATTCCATTATATAGATATACCACAATTTGTTTATCCACTCACATGTTAAATAACATTTGGACGTTTCTAGTTTGGGGCCATTATAAATAAAAGCTGCTGTGAACATTTGTGTTTAAGTTTTTATGTGAAAATGTTTACAATTCTATGGGATAAATTTCTGAGAGTGCAATTGCAGGGTTATATGACAAGTATGTTTAGTTGTATAGTTTTGTTTTTATAAACTGCCAAATTCGTTTTCCAGAATGGTTGTGTCATTTTCTATTACCGCCAATAATGTAGGACAGATCCAGTTTCTTTGTATCCTCAGCATCATTTAATGCTGTCACCATTTTTTATTTTAGCCATGCTGATAGGTGTAAAGTGACAACTCATGTGGTATTAAATTACATTTTCTTTCTTCTTTAGAGACAGGATCTCACTCTGTCTCCCAGGTTGGGGTGCAGGGGCACAGTCATAGCTCACTGCAACCTCAAATTCCTGGGCTCAAGTCATCCTCCGGCCTCAGCCCCCTAAGTAGCTATGACTATGGACATGTGCCACCATGCCCAGCTAATTGTATTTAATTTTTTATAGAGATAGATTCTTGCTATGTTGCCCAAGCTGGTCTTGAACTCATGGCCTCAAGTGATCCTCCCACCTCTGCCTCCCAAAGCCCTGGGATTATAGGCATGAGCCACCAGCTCATCTAAATTACATTTCCCTAATGGCTAGTGATGCTACCTTTTCATATGCTCATTTGACATGCATAGCCTTCTTCAGAGAAATGTCAGTTCACGTCCTTTGCCCATTTTTTAACTGGTTGTTTTCTTTCTGAGAGTTATTTGTACATTCTGATGATTCCTTTATTAAATATGCAAATTGCAAATATTTTCTCCAAGTCTGTGAGTTGTCTTTTCCTTAACAGTCTTCCACAGACAAAAGTTTTTACTTTGATTAAGTCCAATTATTGATTTTTTTCTTTAAATATGCCGTTGGCATATTTTCTTTAAATATGCCATTGGCATCATGACTAAGAACTCTGCCTAACCCTAGTTGCAGACGATTATCTTCTATATACTGATACAAGTTAAATAGTTTTACATTTAGATTTATGATTCATTTTGACTTCATTTTTTTTTAAATATGGGTAAGGCTTAAGTAAAGGTTTGGTTTTGGCCTATGAAAGTCTAATTGTTTCAATACCATTTTTTGAAAAGGCTATGCTCTCTCCATTTAATTGCTTTTGCATCTTTGTCAAAACCATTTTTAACTTGCATTATCTCTGATGATTAATAAGGATCACCATGCTTTCATACATTTATTGGCCATCTGAATATCATCTTTTGGTAAAGTCCTATTCAAGTTTTTGCCCATTTTTCTATCAGGTTATCTAGTTATTGATTTTTAAGAGTTCTTTATATATCCTGGATGAGACTTCTTTGGATCTATATATTGGAAACGGCTTCTCCAACTTCATGGCTGCCTTTACTCTTAATGTGAAATGGTATTTGCATTAGTCAGGGTATTCCAGAGAAAGAGAACCAACAAGAGTTAAGAACTTGTGTGTACGGATGCGCACAGGCTGTGTGTGTGTGTGTGTGTGTGTGTGTGTGTGTGTGTGTGTGTGTGTGTGTAGATACATTACGGGATTCACCTCACTGTGACTATGGAAGCGGAGGAGTGCTACAATGTGCTGTCCACAAGCTGCAAAAGCAGGGAAGCTAATTGTATAAATCCTGGTCCCAGTTCAAAGCCCTGAGATTCAGGGAGTAGGGTTGTGGGTGCAGGCAGTATGAAGGCTGAAGAACCAGGACTGCCAATCTACAAGGGCTGGAGAAGATGGATGTCCCAGCTCAAAGAGAGAGAGAGAACAAATTTGCCCTTCCTCTGCATTTTTGGTCTATTCAGGCCCTCAACAGATAGGATGATGCCCACTCACACTGATGAGGGCAATCTTCTTTACTGAGTCTACTAATTCAAATACCCTTTCAGGGGCACCCTCACAGACACATCCAGAAGTGTTTTACCAGCTGCACTGGCATCTCTTAGCCCAGTCAAACTGACACACAACTATCACATATTTGGTGAACAGAAGTCCTTAATTTTAATGAAGCCCAAATTATCAATCTTTCCTTTTATAGGTAGTACTTTGTGTGTCCTGTATATGACCATCTTCTTACTAAAAGATCAGGAAAATAACCTTTGTTGATTGCTTCTAAAAATTTCATTGTTTTCACTTCAAATTAAACACTATAATTCACTGGAAATAGTTACCAGAGAAATGCAAATTAAAACTCTGAAGCCTTACCACTATATATCCATCACAAGCTTTAGAAAAAAGGACAAACAACTGGGGTATCCTTCTGGGACAAAGATAGCAGAAGGAAAAAAAAAAAGAAAAAGAAAAAAGGACAAACAGCAAGTGATGATGAGGACAGAGAACAACTTAAATGCACATACACTACTGGTGGGAGTGCAAATTGGTACAACCATTTGTAAAAATGTTTTGACTGTATAAGCTAAAGATGAATGTACCTATTACACAGCAATATCACATTGAGGAATATATACACAAAAATACACACACACACTTTTTTCTTCATCAAAAGCCATATACAACAATCATTTTTAAAGTTTAATCTTAAACTTTCACTTTTAGAGAGATGGAGTAGACATACTGTTTCCTATTCCTCACCACCAGTACAGCTAAAAATTCTGTATATATACAAGAAACAAAAGCAGCTCTGAAAAGTGAGAAGGATGAGACAGATGGGTAGGGACCTCAGGATATAAAGGATTATGTGGTACTGAGTTTCATGGGATATCTTTTTACTTTTAAAATCTTGTTTTTCTTTAGACAGAGTCTTGAATTGTCACCCACACTGGAGTGCAATGGCATGATCACGGCTCACTCCAGCTTGAAATGCAGGGCTCAAGCGCTCCTCCCACCTCAGCCTTCTGAAAAGCTGGGACTAAAGAAATGCACTACTGCGTCCAGCTAGCTTTTATTTTTTTTGTAGAAACAGGGTCTCACTATGTTGCCCAGATTGGTCTTAAACTCCTGTGCTCAAGTGATCCTCCTGCTTCGGCCTCCTAAAATGCTGGGATTACAGGTGTGAGCCACCGAACCCTGGTGTTATAGGCTTTCGTTCTGCCTCATGTATCCTAGATTGGTTGCTGAAGAACTCCAGAAGGTGCTGTCAAAAAAATCTCCAAGAAAAGCCTACCCTCCAGCCAAGGGACCAGGAAGGAGGCAGCATAGCAAGACAGAAAATGATAGGATAACCACCCAATTCCAACCAAACAGTACTGCAAAAAATGCAGCTGAGGGGGGAGATCCAAGATGGCCAAATAAGAACAACTCCAGAGGGCAGTTCCCAGCAAGAACAATGCAGAGCGTGAGTGCTCACCGCATTTCCAAACAAGTTTTCACTGCCCGCAGACCAGGAAATTCCTGGGCCAAAAAGCACCACAAGTTAACAACACGGCTGTTTCAGCCAGTGCCATCAGTTGGAACAAAGAAACTCACACAAATCTGGGCAGCTGTTTCAACTGATGCCTGGAACACCTAGGAGACAGAGCTGCCCATATAACTGAAAGGGAGGGGGCTGAGACAGGGAGGCAGGCAATCTGGCTACGGGGGTACCACCCCACAAAGCAAGCAATCTGAAACGCTCTGGATTGAGAGTTTCACAGCAAGCACAGCTGGACCCAGGACGGTCCAGCTCAGTGGGGGGAAGGGGTCCACCACTACCAAGGCAGTCTGCCAATACAGAGGCAGTTCACACAGCAGCTGGACAGAGCCTGCGGCAGCTCAGCAACACCTCTGCTGGCAGATGGTGACTAGACTACTCCATGCGGGACACAGTATCTATGAAAAAAGGCAGCAGCACGTCAGGAACTTATAAATAAGGCTGACCTTCCTAGGACAGAGCACCTGGGAAAAGAGGCAGTTATGAGTTCCACTGCAGCAGACTTAAAGGTACCTGCCCAGCAGCTCTGCACAGAAGAATGGAGCTCCCAGCACAGCACTGGAGCTCCTATAATGGACAGACGGTCTCCTCAAGCAGCTCCCCAACCCCTGTATACCCAAAGAGACACCTCATAAAGGAGAACTCAGGCGACACCTGGCAGGTACCCTTCTGGGATGAAGATAACAGAAGAAGAAGCTGGCAGCAACCCTTAGTATTCTGCAGCCCCCGCAGTGATCCCCAGGCAAGCAGGGTCTGGAGTGGACCTCCAGCAGTCCTGCAGCAGAGGGGTCTGACTGTTAGAAGGAAAACTAAGAAACAGAAAGAAATAGCTTCAACATCAACAAAAAGGAAGTCCACTCAAGAGACCAGATCGGAAAGTCACCAACTACAAAGAAGACAGGTAAATAAATCCACAAAGATGGGAAGAAACCAGCACAAAAAGGATGAAAACACCAAAAACCAGAACGCCTCTCCTCCTCCAAGGGATCACAACTCCTCACCAGCAAGGGAACAAAAATGGATGGAGAATGAGTGTGATGAACTGGCAGAAGCAGGCTTCAGAAGGTGGGTAATAACAAACTTCTCAGAGCTAAAAGATCATGTGCTAGCCCAATGCAAAGAAACTAAGAACCTAGAGAAAAGGTTAGATGAGAGGCTAACTAGAATGAACAGCTTAGAGAAGAATATAAACGACTTGATGGAGGTGAAAAACACAGCACGAGAACTGCACGAAGCATACAGAAGTTTCTATAGCCAAATCGACCAAGCAGAAGAAAGGATAACAGAGATTGAAGATCAACTCAATGAAATAAAACGAGAAGACAAGAACAGAGAAAAAAGAGTGAAAAGAAATGAACAAAGCCTCCAAGAAATATGGGATTATGTGAAAACACCTAATCTATGTTTGATAGGTGTACCTGAATGTGACGGGGAGAATGGATCTAAGCTGGAAAACACTCTTCCCCAACCTAGCAAGGCAGGCCAATATTCAAGTCCAGGAAATACAGACAACACCACAAAGATACTCCTCAAGAAGAGGAACCCCAAGGCACATAATCATCAGATTCACCAGGGTTGAAATGAAGGAAAAAAGGCTAAGGACAGCCAGAGAGAAAGGTCGGGTTACCCACAAAGGGAAGCCCTTCAGACTCACAGTGGATCTCCTGGCAGAAACCCTACAAGAGAGTGGGGGCCAATATTCAACATCTTTACAGAAAAGAACTTTCAACCTAGAATTTCATATCCAGCCAAACTAAGATTCATAAGCAAAGGAGAAAGAAAATCCTTTACGGACAAGCAATGGCTGAGAGATTTCATCACAACCAGGCCTGCCTTACAAGAGCTTCTGAAAGAAACACTAAACATGGAAAGGAACAACCAGTACCAGCCACTCCAAAAACGTACCACATGGTAAAGACCATCGACATAATGAAGAAAATGCATCAACTAACAGGCAAAACATTCAGCTAGCATCAAAATGGCAGGATAAAATTCACACATAACAATATTAACCTTAAATGTAAATGTTCTAAATGCCCCAATCAAAAGACATAGACCGGTAAACTGGATAAAAAGTCAAGACCCATCGCTGTGCTGTATCCAGGAAACCCAACTGACGTGCAAAGACACACATAGGCTAAAAATAAAGGGATGGAGGAAGATTTACCAAGCAAATGGAGAGCAAAAAACCAACAAAGATCAAAAGAGACAAAGAAGGGCATTAGATAATGGTAAAAGAATCAATGCATTTAGAAGAGTTAATGATCCTAAATATATACGCACTCAATACCAGAGCACCAAGGTACATAAAGCAAATTCGTAACGACCTACAAAGAGACTTAGACTCCCACACAATAATAGTGGGAGACTTTAACACTCCACTGTCAATATTAGACAGATCAATGAGACAGAAAATTAACAAGGATACCCAGAACGTGAACTCAGATCTGGAACAAATGCACGTAATACACATTTATAGAACTCTCCACCTCAAATCCACAGAATATACATTCTTCTCAGCACTGCACTGCACCTACTCTAAAATTGACCAGATACTTGGATGTAAATCACTCCTCAGTAAATGCAAAAGAACGGAAATCATAACCAACAGTCTCTCACACCAGAGGGAAATCAAATTAGAACTCAGAATTAAGAAACTAACTCAGAATCGCACACCTTCATGGAAACTGAACAACTGGCTCCAGAATGTTGACTGGATAAATAATTAAATGAAGGGAGAAATAAAGATGCTCTTTGAAACCAAGAAGAACGAAGACACAAAATACCAGAATCTCTGGGACACATTTAAAGCAGTGTCTAGAGAGAAATTTATAGTAATAAATGCCAACATGAGAAGCAAGGAATAATCTAAAATCGACACCCTATCATCAAAATTGAAAGAGCTAGAGGAGCAAGATCAAAAAATTCAAAGGCTACAGGAGACAAGAAATAACTAAGATCAGAGCAGAACTGAAGGAGACAGAGACACAAAAAACCCTTCAAAAACAATCAATATCCAGAAGCCATTTTTTTGAAAAGATCAACAAAATAGACCGCTAGCCAGATTAAGAGCAAAAAGTCAACAGATGCAATAAAAAAACAATAAAGGTGATACCGCCAGTGATCCCACAGAAATACAAACTACCATCAGAGATTACTACAAACAACTCTATGCACATAAACCAGTAAACCTGGAAGAAATGGATAAATTCATGGACACTTGCACCCTTCCAAGCCTACACCAGGAAGAAGTTGAAACCATGAACAGACCAGAGGCAGAAATTAATAGCTTCACAAACAAAAAAAGTACAGGTCCAGATGGGTTCATAGCTGAATTCTACGAGACGTACAAAGAGAAGCTGATACTATTCCTTCAGAAACTATTCCAAACAATACAAAAAGAGAGAATCCTTCCCAAATCATTTTATGAGACCAACATCATCCTGATACCAAAACCCGGCAAAGACTCAACAACAAAAAGAAAACTTCAGGCCAATAACCATGATGAACACAGATGAACAAATCTTCAATAAAATCCTGGCAAACCGATTGCAACAGTACATCAAAAAGCTTATCCATCACAATCAAGTAGGCTTCATACCATGGATGCAAGGCTGGTTTAACATACGCAAGTCTATAAATGTAATCCACCACATATACAGAACCAAAGACAAAAATCACATGATTATCTTAATAGATGCACAGAAGGCCTTCGACAAAATTCAACAGCCCTTTATGCTAACAGCTCTCAATAAACTATGTGTGGAAGGACCGTATCTCAAAATAATAAAAGCTATTTAGGACAAATTCACAGCTAATATCATACTAAATAGGCAAAAACTGGAAGCATTCCCTTTGAAATCTGGTACTAGACAAGGATGCCCTCTCTCACCACTCCTATTCAATACAGTATTGGAAGTTCTAGCCAGAGCAATTAGGCTAGAAAAAAAAAATACAGGGTATTCAATTAGGAAGAGGAAGTCAAATTGTCTCTATTTGCAGACAAGATGATTGTGTATTTAGAAAACCCCACTGTCTCAGCCAAAAATCTCCTGAAACTTATAAGCAACTTCAGCAAAGTCTCAGGATACAAAATCAACATGCAGAAATCACAGGCATTTCTATACACCAATAACAGATTTAAAGACAGCCAAATCAAGAACAAACTGCCATTCATAATTGCTACAA